>CAMZMU010000027.1:26956270-27257996 GCA_947311845.1 Poa pratensis
CAAACATCTTGCGAGTATTGGATAAATAAACTGCTCAAGGCTCCGCATTATGTCTCTGATTGGAAAGATCCTCTGCTCGCACCGGAGCCGCATGTCTTGACATTGCTCCGAGCATATTATCCAGAAATAGATGTTGGCAAATTGCTCGCCACGGCCGGGCGATGAGCGCGGATGATACTGAACTGCCAATAAGTGAATACTTCGACATCTGGAAAGGGATCGCGGGTATGCCACAAAATTTGTTGATAACTTAGACTTGGGCACTTATCTCGAAAAATTCAATCTTGATGGGAGCAAGGTGCCAAAGGAAAAGTCCACAGGAGCTGAGTCATCTCGGGCTGCTACACTCCAACAACAGTATCTGGTGGCCCTTCTCGTCTCTGGCGGCGCCCTGATTATTAGGGCACCTGCGACTGCAACCGAGACAAGCCGCGCCAATTCCCACTCCTGTAGCTCGGAAGAAGAAAAATAAATAATGTGGGACATGCCCGTTAGTCTGTAAGACATTCATGTATTATAAACAGTATTTTGGTGACCTATAAGCAGGTTCTTTTCATGATAATTCCATTAAGTAGACGCTCGCGCGGCTCAGTATTTCCTAGGAACATGTGTGTTCAGGGTCGAGAGCGGCCATGATAGGCAATCAAGCTCGATTGACGCCACACCCCAGTACTTTGGCCGCATAATGCAAGACGCTTCTAGCTTAAGGATTGCCACTCGTTTGGCAAAATTTGAGGTGCGATTGGTACTCGCGATGCTCGTAAGGAGCCCTCAAGGGTCAGTGATATATGAAATTCAAAAGACTCAGCGACTCAATGATAGTTGAGGCGAAACGACAAGCCCTTGAATGTCAAGGGTGCCGGCTTTATTTCATAATCACTCGATTTCTTACAGGGTGTTACAGGATGATGCAGGCCCTTTAATGCGGGTTTTCTATTCCCCGCAGGCCATGCATACTTGATACTCATCGCACTTAGTTGCGAATTAATACTCCTAACGGAGTGGGTTGAAACCTGATTGGTTCAATTTTGAGTCGCTAAAAGCGACTCGGGTCGAGCATGAAGCTCCGATGTTTTCATGTTGAAGCAGAGGCAAGTTTGTTAGGCGATTAGCCGCACTGAGCTGCGACTTATGTTGAGTTGAGTCTGCTTTGTAAGGACTCACGATAACTGAACCTCTTTGGCTGGGTTGTTGATCGAGGCTGGATCTATGCACATGCGCCATTTCTTGTCTTCTTTTTGTATCAAAGCGACCTCTGGGGCATTATCTTGCTGATGCGCGACTTCTCGGTGGGTATTTACCATCCGGTGGCTGCATCCTGTTGGCCGCTTCCGCGGTACCTCCAACGCGACTCGTTTTGAGCTGCGATTACCGATCTGCGACTGATATCCGTGTGAGGAGTTGGCGATGCAAGCTTCTTCTGCGAGTACTGAGCCTGCGTTCTCGCATTCTAACGCTCTCTGCCTGTCTCCATATATTGTAATAACACCGTTTGGTCCTGGTATCTTTAACTGTAGGTAGACGTAGCAGGGGCGGGCGGTAAATTTGACATAGGCTTCTCTTCCAAAGATCGCATGATATGAGTTTTGACTGCTACAACCTCAAAGTCTAGGAGCTCTGTGCGGAAGTTCCGCTCTGTCCCAAAGCTAACTTCAAGGTTATCTTTCCGATTGGTCGCGTAACAGCTCCTGGGATTATGCCTTGAATTTCTTTCCTGGATGGTCGCAGCCGCGACTCGGGTATATTCATTCTTCGGAGCGTGTCTTGATATAGGATGTTTACTCTTCCTCCTCCGTCCATTAGGACCTTACTTAACTTGTATCCCGCGACTTCAGGCGTGACCACAAGAGCTGGCTGTCCTGGATCTCTTACTTCTGGGGGGTGTCGCCGCGACTCCAAATAACCGATTGCTCTGTCCAGCGATACCTTTCTGGCGTTGAAATCTGGCCACGCCTCCGGCTTCCATCCATTGTTTGTACTTCCACTGTATGAAACTGTCCTATGTTCCTTCTAGGTAAAACGTCAGGCCCTTGATGAGAGCTAGATTTATTCTTGTGCTGCATTGATCCACTGCGAGCCGCATCTCGTGTCGCCTTCTTTCCACCTCCGGTAATAATGACATTGCGCCTTTGTGTGACTCGCTGGCCTGCCATCTCTCCTGCGATGTAAGTCGCAGGGAACGTCAAAGATCCCCTTGCAGTTATTAGGGAATGAGGCCTTATCACTTCCTTGCTCCTTCATCTGGTGTGCGCGATGTTCAGTTCGCGACTTGCAATTTCTCTGTTGGGTTCTGTGATAAGCCGCCTGTCCCCTTATCTGTCTTTGCGTACTTGTCAGCTGTTGCCAAAAGCTGGTCGAAACTATCAATCTTGTGCTCAGCGCGACTTAATTTGTGCACCAGCGGCTCAAATCTACAGTTCTTCCTCATAGCTTGTATTGCAGCTGTACTGTTAAGTTCTTGGTGAGCCAAGGATCTCTGCGATTCTCTTGATCCAGTCACCGCTTGATTCGTCCTCCTTTTGAACGCATTGTCTAAGGTTTTTCATGTCTTCTGTTTGGAATCTGTTGATGAACTTGTCCTTCAAGTCTTCCCATGTGCTTATTGATTTTGATGGCAGCCTTAACAGCCAATCCCTGGCTTCTCCCTGTATTGCCAAGTGGAAATATTTCGCGCGCACTTCCTGAGTTACATCAGTCCCTGTCATGCTTGCCTCATAATCTTCTATCCATAAGGCAGGGTCTTGGTCACTGCGATAGGTGGTGACTCGCTGCGACTCACCGAAGTTCGGGGGGAAACGAGTGAGCCGTATTTCCTCTCCAAAACATGCTGGTCCTTTAATAATGAATAGGAGTTTACTGGCGCTGAATCTTCATCTGAGTCAGTTTCAATCTGGGCCGATGAGTCGCCCCGGACGTCTGTGACTCGCTTTCTATCTTCTTTTCTTTTCCAATGATACTTGCAAACCTGCTAGCTGGTTGACCACTTCTTCGACGCTGCACTTTTCTCCTCCCCATGATACCTCGTGTTGCGGCTCATTGGGCGTGACTCCATACATATTTGCTTGTTGTAAGGCAGCGGTTTGCAGTAGGTCGATCGCATAGCGAGCTTCCTTATCAGCTCGTGTGTCTCCAACCTGTGCTATCTTCGACAATATTCCTATCGCGGCATGCACGTTGCTCTCCGGGTCGCCGTGGAACTGTGATTTCATCTCTCCTCTGTCCATCTTGATCTGATGCTTTTGCTGCCAACGACGGAGTCGCCAATCTTCTTCTTGGAGTTTCTTGCGCTCAGATGTCGTCTTGGTTTGGACCGCCTGATGCTTTGGTTGCCGCGACGGAGTCGTCGACCTTCTTCTTGGAGTTTTTTCGCGCTCAGCCGCGAGTCTTTGCGCCTCTTCACAGAGTTCCGTCCTGATAGCTTCAATTTCCTCAATCTTGGGGTCTCCTTCCTGATTTGGTAGAGATCCCCAAACAGGCTTGTCGGAACGGGGATGGGTAGTTTTGCTGTAGCTTGCTGCAGTTCCTCGAAAACGCGGACCCTGACCGGCCGCAGCTTCTCCCCGACTCGATTCCTTGAGTCGCATCTATAGGCATGCGACTGACGGATCCGACGAAAACTTTCACTGATCCGATGGGCACAATGTATCCAAACTCGATGTGATCCGCCTCGGGTCCCCACTCTGAGTCGTCGATGAAGGGGACTCCATTGATGTGTTCAACCTGGCCGATGGCGATGTCCTTAAAGCCTGATTTTGATCCTGCGCGGAACGTGACGCTCTTGACCGCAGGCCCCACGGTGGGCGCCAACTGTCGTGGGTTTGTCACGTCAGGTGTCATAGATGACTTCGTAGGTGTGGGATTACGCGAGTCAAGCATCTCCGAGCTTGGGATCGCAGGAACAAAGATCAAAACAGATTTACCTAGATTCGGCCCCCTCAATGTGAGGTAAAAGACCTACTTCCTGTCTACCCTAAATTGGTATTGATCTGATAATTGAGGTGTTACAATGGAGGCGATCCGATCTGGTACTCGCCGTATGAGCTAGGGTTTCAGGGCTTGACCCTCTCTAAGTCTTGCGAGTCCTCTTTATATACACAGAGCCTCATCAGGTTACAAAGGAAACTTTCTCCACAAGGAATATACTATCCAGGACCTACTCGGAGTCTAACTCGCCTCCATGCCTTCTAGACTCTTCTCCTTGTGGCGGTACGATGTTGGGCTTGATCCCCTGTGGGCTTTTGTCCGTACGAGTAAATTAAGTCGCACTGTGCCGCGGGTTAATCCAGAAAGTATTCTCCCGACACCCTCCGCACATAATAATGAATTAGTGACGCTAATATCCACGATATAGTAATTACTTATTTTCTTGTGTGTATGTGTATATAGAGTATGACCTCGAGGGAGCTGGGTTGCATGGGCCTCATCCTCCTGTTTTGCATCTTTGCGAACATGTACGTGTTTGTCCCGCCGGACTTCGGTTCCTGTCTTATCCTCGCTACTTATTTATTGCATGTATATTTGTTAGTAAGACAAGTCGTAATTTTTTAGTTGTTTAGCCGCAGCGCTATATTGAACGCTTAAACCTTTCACATGCATCTCTTCATCCCAAACAATGTTTGTGTGTTTACGAGGAAATGCATTGAAATTTACGTACTGGAACATATGAAATGCGTTGAAGTTTACGGGGAATTTTACAATTGCATAGATTAGTACCACAAAATGTGCCGATAACCTCATGAAATAGACATAAACCCGATCCTTTTTTCGGAGCAACATAAGGTTCAAACCACTTAATCTGAAAAAATATGAAGACTCGGGTTTGGCGGAATTTACATAATCACGATAGAAAGGCTGTGAAGACAAATACTAATACCCAACGAGCATTCACAAAAAGCGGTTTATATCTTTAACATTTCGAATAGCACATAGAACCGGACAGGACTTGTCCATTTCCCAAGATCTGGCATGCATTGATTACAAGAAACTATTTAGATCATTTTTGAGCATGCATTACGTGACATCTTGCTCGAAGAATTACATAGATGTCTTGCCTCTTTTGCCAAAAACCAATCTATCTTTCGCCTAGGTGTGGCTAGAACTTGTTGCATCAAAGCCTTAGCACCCTGAAAGCTTGACAGATTATTCAAAAGAAGACTGCTTGGCATATCGCTTGGTGAAACAGCTGGAAACGCTAGTATGTTTAATCCAGAGATCCGTCACTTTCACTTCGAAGCAGGTTATCCGAAGCAGACACGGCACAAGCCACAGATTTTTAACGGGACGCGTCCGTCAGGACAACGACGCTCCGCCGACGCAAAGGCTGCCGGCGTGAAGCAGAGCGTGCCGCGTGGAGCGACGCTTCTAGTGGCCGTCCAGGTGCGCGCTTCAGTCACGACGACGATTGGCCCTATGATTGCGCCAGTCGGAAGGAGGCAGGATCGCGTGTGGCTGCCGGCGAAGCGACCGCGTCTGGCTGCTGGTGCTCGACTCCTTGGCTAACCCGCGACTGACGCCGCGATGTTGCTGATCATATGAGTTGAGTACGTAATTACGTATCTACTACGGGGAAGAAATCCACGAATACAGTAAACAAATCATGACTAGGATAATAGGAATTAAACTAATCATGCGTTCTACTAAAATCGTAGACAAACCGAACGAATCTAGAGCAACTACCACAAGTAGGAACTCTAGTAGCATATCGAACAAGAAGATCAAGATGACATACGTTGCAGCGGCTATAGTAGCAGCTGTCCCGGTGTCGCCCATGTCGTTGATGAAGAGGTTGGCGATGTCGGGGAAGAAGTCGTCGTTGGGGAAGAACTCGAAGCCAGCAGTCGCGCGAGTGCGCTCCCCAAAAACCTGATCGCCCATCTCCCGTACAGGATCACAAGAGGCGGGGTTCCGGAGGCCTGCTGTCCCTTCAACCGGTGCACGCCGGAAGACGGGATGGAGAAGACTTGAAAGACGGCGGCGCAATATTCTGGAACTAGGGCGGCGAGCTACCATGTGTTGCGTGTATGGCGGCTAGGGTTCGCCCAAGCAATATATAGAGCGGTCGGGTAGGACGTGGGCTGCAGCCCACGATTGAGTCGGTAACGTCTCCACCAAACGGAAACGGCAAAACAATTAACGCGTCCGTTAATGATTAATCAATAACTCAATAAATTTCCCGGACTGCAAAAATATAAGCTCGGCTCGGCGAGATTCCCGCAACCCGCGGCGTGTCGTGACGAGACGGACGGACGGCGGAGGAAGGAGTGCGCACGAGAGAGCCTTCCTGTTCTCACATGCTTACCAAGTGCTAGCACAGCTCACTATATAAAGTGGTGCAGCACTCTCTTAGCTAGCAGTATGGGACTAAAGGTTGCTTTCACGTACACACAGCCAGCCAAATAAATGGGCCAAATGGGAATTTCGAATTTAGTAGTTGGGCTTTTCAGGCTGTGGCCCAAGTACAGCCCAACACCAAAATTCCAGCAATCCCCCACAAAGTCTCATTGGCACATCATACCACGTTTGTTCCAAAACATTGTTTTATATACCGGTGTTTAGTGGAGACTGTTAAGTTGAACACCACTTAGAACTAATGCTACGCTAGACCGCAACTTGAATAGTGGACTATGCCTTGAACTACAAGTTTGCTGCAAATCTAGTTTCACACAAGTCCTTTACCGATACTGGGCTACCGCAAGGCTTCCCCGCGGGTGGAGCGTATGCGTCATACTCCGAGACCTTTCATGAGTTTACTAAAGAGCACCCAACTCTCACGGACTGCGACGTTTAACAGTCAGGCTCATATAGGTGTATTCCTCAAGAGATGTTCTGCAGGGCAACATCTCCGCTTATAAAAGTAAGCCGCTTGGAATACATTAAGATATATAAATATCAACCTGCCATGCAGATCAGGAGAGTATTGCATCTATACGGAGTGGGATGGTAAAATATAAGGATACCCTCCTCTCAGCTGTCCAACAGCTTGTCACCCACTTCTAATTCACGGGATCTCCGATCACATAGAGTGGTTTACCACTGTGGACAACTCATACCGTGGGTCTCAAACCCATCTCCCTCGATGCACTATCTATCACATTACGTGATAAACCCTTTGTGAAGGGATCTGCCAAATTCTTAGACGTTTGGATATAATCCAACGCAATGACTCCGGAGTTCTTTAATTTTCGGACAGATTTCAATCTCCTCTTCACATGCCTTGATGACTTCATATTATCCTTAGAACTTTTAATCTTGTGAATCACAGTTTGATTATCACAGTTCATAAGGATAGCGGGTATTGGTTTTTCAACCACAGGTAAGTCCATCAAAAGCTCTCGAAGCCACTCTGCTTCAACAGTGGCTGTGTCTAATGCTGTGAGTTCTGCTTCCATAGTTGACCTCGTTAAGATGGTCTGCTTGCAAGACTTCCAGGAAACAGCTCCACCACCGAGTGTAAACACATAACCACTCGTGGCCTTAATCTCATCAGCATCAGATATCCAATTGGAATCACTATAACCCTCCAGTACCTTGGATACCCGGAGTAGTGAATTCCATAGCTCGCAGTGCCTTTTAAATAACGCATAACTCTCTCGAGCGCATGCCAATGATCATCTCCCGGATTAGAAACAAACCGGCTCAACTTGCTTACAGCAAAAGAGATGTCAGGCCTCGTGGCACAAGCCAAATACATAAGCGAGCCAATAATTGAGAATATCTCAGTTGATCTCTAGCAGTCTGTTGGTTCTTTCGAAGCAACACACTAGGATCATATGGTGTCGGAGAGGGTTTACAGTCGTCATACCCGAAACGACTTAATACCTTTTCCACATAGTGGACTGAAGCAGTGTAATCCCACCATCACCATCTCGCAGCAGCTTGATGTTCAAGATAACATCAGCTACTCCTAGATCCTTCATCTCAAAACAACGAGATAAGAAATCCTTAACCTCCTTGATTAAATCAAGATTGGTTCCAAAGATCAGTATGTCATCGACATACAGACAGAGAATAACTCCCTCGCCCCCACCATAGCGATAGTACACACACTTGTCAGATTCGTTTACAATGAAACCTGCAGCAGTCAAAGTTCTCTCAAACTTTTCATGCCATTGCTTAGGAGCTTGTTTTAGGCCATATAAAGACTTCAACAACTTGCACACCTTTCCTTCCTGACCAGGTACTACAAAACCATCAGGCTGATCCATGTAAATTTCCTCGTCTAACTCTCCATTTAGGAAAGCTGTCTTCACGTCCATTTGATGAACGAGAAGCCCATGCGAGGCAGCCAATGAAAGTAGCACTCGAATCGTGGTCAGTCTAGCCACAGGTGAGTAAGTATCAAAAAAGTCTTCACCTTCTTTCTGGGTATAACCCTTGGCCACAAGTCGTGCCTTGTACTTCTCAATAGTACCATCAGGCCTAAGCTTTTTCTTGAACACCCACTTACATCCTACAGGTTTGCACCCATAAGGACGATCAGTGATTTCCCAGGTTCCGTTAGCTAAGATGGAATCCATCTCACTACGGACAGCTTCCTTCCAGTAGTCAGCATCAAGAGATGCATAGGCTTCTGAAATGGTACTGGGTGTGTCATCCACAAGGTACACAATGAAATCATCACCAAAGGATTTTGCAATCCTCTGTCTCTTGCTCCTAATAGGAACTTCATTGTCATCCTCCACAGATTATCAGTGTGTTCTATCGAAGTGGTGGGATCAGGAATATCAACCAATTCCTGACTAGATGTATTAGGTATCTCCTGATTTGATGAGCTAGGCGTATCCTTCATCGGAAAGATTTCCTCAAAGAAAGTCGCATCTCTCGACTCTAAAATTGTACCAACGTGAACGTCGGGTACCTCAGATTTTACCACCAAAACTCTATAGCCAACGCTATGAAAAGCATAGCCCAGAAGAACACAATCCACAGTTTTTGGTCCAAGCTTGCGCTTCTTGGGAATTGGTATATTGACTTTCGCCAAACAACCCCAAGTTCGAAAGTAAGAGAGTCTCGTATTTTTCCTTTCCCATTCCTCAAAAGGAGAAACAGTTTTCGTTTTCATGGGAACTCGGTTTAGGACATGACAAGCTGTCAATAAAGCCTCCCCCCACCATGCCTTGGAGAGACCCGAAGTGTCTAACATGGCGTTAACCAAATCAGTTAGAGTTCGGTTCTTTCTTTCGGCCACCCCATTTGACTGAGGCGAGTAGGGAGGCGTCCTCTCATGGATTATCCGTGTTCCGCACAAAACAAATCAAACTCATTGGAAAAATACTCTCCACCACGGTCGGACCTCAATCGTTTAATTTTCCGATCAAGTTGGTTCTCTGCTTCAGCTTTATAGATTTTGAAGTAGTTAAAAGCCTCATCTTTTGATTTCAGAAGATACACATAACAGTATCTAGTGGAGTCATCAATAAGCGTCATGAAATATTTCTTTCCGCCTTTTGTCAACACACCATTCATCTCACAAAGATCAGAATGTATAAGTTCCAGTGGTGCCAAGTCTCTTGCCTCCGCAGTCATATGGGACTTGCGAGGTTGCTTAGCTTGCACACATACTTGACACTTGGAACCTTTGACAGTAGTGAATTTCGGAATTAAATCCAAACTAGCTAGCCGCGTCATGGCACCAAAGTTAATATGACAAAGTCGTGAATGCCAGATATTATGCTCAATTTCACGACAAATATTATTAATAACTTTAGTACAAAAGTCTGACAAGGAGAGGCGGAACAAGCCTCCGCACTCATAGCCTTTACCAACAAATTGTCCATACTTGGAAATTACAACTTTATTGGACTCGAAAACCAACTTATAACCATCTCGACACAGAAGTGATCCGCTGACGAGATTCTTATTGATGGAGGGCACATGATGAACGTTCTTCAGGCGCACGGTCTTCCCCGAAGTAAACTTCAGATCGACCGTACCAACACCACGAACAGAAGCATGTGAATTGTTCCCCATCAGCACGGGGGCAGTCCCTGTGATCTGGTAAGAAGAGAACATCGAGGCATCAGCACAAACATGTACATTAGCACCAGTGTCAATCAACCAGTCAGGAGAATGACAAACTGAAAGGATGGTGGGAAATATTCCGTACCCAGATTCCTTCATCTCGGTGTCACCAATAACAACATTGGCAGTCTTGCCTTTGTTCTCAGATCCGCGCAGCTCATGGCGGTTGGGACATCGAGGTGCCCAGTGCTCCGGATCACCACATACATGGCATGATCCTTTCCTCGGTTTGTTGTTGTTCTTTTGAAGTTGGTAGGCTGTGACGGTTTGAACCGTCCATCAGACTTGCCTTTACCCCCAGAGTTACCCTTGTTAAATTTGGACTTGTGGGGCGGCTGGTAGTTCTTCTTCTGTACCACATGGGCACTAGAACCAGCCTCGGCAACTCGAGCACGTGTATCCTTCGCTCTCGCCTTCTCTTCCACATCAAGCGACCCAATGAGATCCGAAACGGAAAACTCTTGTCTCTTGTGTTTCAGAGAAGTAGCAAAGTTGCTCCATGAAGATGGAAGCTTGGCGATAATGCCACCGGCGACAAACTTGTCCGGTAAGTTACACTTGAAGTGCTCAAGTTCCTTTGCGAGCGACTGTATCTCATGAGCCTGTTGTACAACAGAACGCTCATCAGTCATCTTGTAGTCATAGAATTGCTCCATGACGTACAACTCGCTGCCCGCGTCCGAGGCCCCAAATTTGGCCTCGAGCGCATCCCACATGCCCTTGCCAGTGTCAAAGGACATATACGAATCCACGATGGAATCGTCAAGGATACTCAGAAGGGCACTCTTAAACAGAGTATCGAGCTTCTCAAAAGCTTCCTGTTGTTCAGGATTAAGCTCGCCCTCAGGTTTGCCTTTGGTGGCAGCATAGCAGTTACTGTTCTGAAACCAGTAGACTGCTCTCATGCGCCACCGTTTGTACAGGACACCTTTGAAGGGAAACGGCTTCGTCGACGCGAGAAAGCCAGGCGATACAAATTGCCTATAATCAGGTTTTTGGATTGTTGAATATATAAGCAATTTAGCAGTAGATTTAATCCACGAATACAGTAAACAAATCATGACTAGGATAATAGGAATTAAACTAATCATGCGATTCTACTAAAACCGTAGACAAACCGAACGAATCTAGAGCAACTACCACAAGCAGGAACTCTAGTAGCATATCGAACAAGAAGATCAAGATGACATACGTTGCAGCGGCTATAGTAGCAGCTGTCCCGGTGTCGCCCATGTCGTTGATGAAGAGGTTGGCGATGTCGGGGAAGAAGTCGTCGTTGGGGAAGAACTCGAAGCCAGCAGTCGCGCGAGTGCGCTCCCCAAAAACCTGATCGCCCCTCTCCCGTACAGGATCACAAGAGGCGGGGTTCCGGAGGCCTGCTGTCCCTTCAACCGGTGCACGCCGGAAGACGGGATGGAGAAGACTTGAAAGACGGCGGCGCAATATTCTGGAACTAGGGCGGCGAGCTACCATGTGTTGCGTGTATGGCGGCTAGGGTTCGCCCAAGCAATATATAGAGCGGTCGGGTAGGACGTGGGCTGCAGCCCACGATTGAGTCGGTAACGTCTCCACCAAACGGAAACGGCAAAACAATTAACGCGTCCGTTAATGATTAATCAATAACTCAATAAATTTCCCGGACTGCAAAAATATAAGTTCGGCTCGGCGAGATTCCCGCAACCCGCGGCGTGTCGTGACGAGACGGACGGACGGCGGAGGAAGAGTGCGCACGAGAGAGCCTTCCTGTTCTCACATGCTTACCAAGTGCTAGCACAACTCACTATATAAAGTGGTGCAGCACTCTCTTAGCTAGCAGTATGGGACTAAAGGTTGCTTTCACATACACACACAGCCAGCCAAATAAATGGGCCAAATGGGAATTTCAAATTTAGTAGTTGGGATTTTTAGGCTGTGGCCCAAGTACAGCCCAACACCAAAATTCCAGCAACAAATAGCGTCCCACAGCATAAAATCGTCTTAAGGTACTGGGAATATCCTGTATGATGTTGTGGTAGGCATGCAAGATAACCAGAAGAGGCATAGTAGTAGACGATATCATATTTGGTTCTTTATTCGTTCCCTAATGCTATGAGTAGGTTGAAAGTGAAGCTCTGTTTGCTACCGCAGCATTTTCAAAGCTAAACTAAAGTATTATCAAAATCAAAGTTGGGCAGAGGCATCCGGCGTGTCGGGCTGCGGCTCCGATGACACCAGGTCCAAAACCGGCATGGGGCGCAGCCTGTCGGGCACGGGGGCCGAGGCGCTGACTTCGCTCAGCTTTGACGCCGCAGTGGTGTCGTGGATGACACATGGCTCTTTGTGGAGTTCACGGAGATGCTGGTCGTGGCATGGGCACGCCGCCTGCCCCTCTGCGCCCTGACGACCCTGCATCCACTCAGGAGGAGACACGGGAGGGTACGTTGTCTGGCCAGCATGTGACACTCGACTCCATGCTGGCGACCACGGACGATGAGGAGATGCAGACTGTGCAAGCGGATGCGATCGGAGAGGGCTTTGGTGGCCTTGGCCCAGAGGAAGCCCTACTAGTGGGGATGGAACAGGCCCAGATGTTGTCGCCTTGCGTCCCGGATGCTGGCGAGGGACAGCACGTCGGCCCATTGGCCTGCCCGACGGCCCAGCCCAGGGAGCCCTTGACGGAGGTTGACGATTTGCTGCAGGACGTACAGATCCCGGTCACGCCTGGCCTAGTCCCCTTGCCGCAGTCAACAACCACACCGCCCCGCCGCCCACGCCGCGCAGCCAAGAAATCGCCGTGCACCGCCACCAGGAGAAGCCACCGAGTCAAGAACAGGAAGCAGGCAGTCACGGGGAGTGGCGGCAACAACACCATGCTCCTCGCCCGCAAGCTAATCATCTCCAAGAGGGGACTCGCCATCGCAGAGAAGGGGGAGGAGCCGGACCTGAGCGAGGAAGTACTCGCCCGCTACAACGGCGCCTTCGACAGCCCGGTTTCTGGTGAGCGGCTCGGTGCGCTGTCTGTGCTTGCCAAGACTGCCAGCAGGAGGGCCCGCGCCCGGGGTAGAGCGCCCGTCCAGTAAGCTGTTTGTTCTGTTGCTCTGTCGCCATTGTTCCCCAATGAGTCACAACCTACTAGTATGGAATGTTCGAGGCCTCAATGATCCTTCTCGCAGAGGCGTTGTGTGTGCTGTTGTCCGCAGTCACAATGTGTCAGTTGTTTGCTTGCAAGAAACGAAGTTGCAATTCGTTGATCTAGATGTTGTTGTTCAGTGTTGCGGCCCTGGTTTCTCTGAATTTTGTTTCGCCCCTGCGGATGGAACCAGGGGAGGAATTCAGCTGGCATGGAAAACAGGGGAATTTCAGCTCACATCCCGGTTCATCACACCGTCGTATGTTGCAGTGCATGGGCTTCTAGCAAAATCAAGCAAAACAATCAACTTGGTCACGGTCTACGGACCGCAGACAGATGCAGATAAGCAGCTGTTCCTCCAATCAGTTAAGGACTGCGTTATTTCCCAGCTGCCGCAGTCACATGCCACCATCATCGCCGGAGATTTCAACCTAATCCTACAAGCGTCAGACAAAAACAATAGAAACATCAATCGCAGGAATATGGCGGCTTTCAGAAATTTTGTGAACGAGCTGCAGCTCAAGGACCTATACCTTCAAGGTCGTCGCTATACCTGGAGTAATGAGCAGAGGGAGGCCACCATGGTCAAGCTTGACAGGGTCCTCTTCAATGGGGAATGGGATGAAGCCTTCCCAAACTGCCTGCTACAGGCTCTGTCTTCAGAGATGTCGGACCACTGTCCCATGTTGCTCACGACAGATGCAGGTTTCAAGCCATGCCGTCGTTTCCGGTTTGAGAACATCTGGGTTTCTCGTGACGATTTTGCTGCCACGGTTGCTGGGGCTTGGGAGAGCTGTGCACAGAATGCTGATCCTTTCATCAACCTCCACACCAAACTGGCGACAACGGCAAGGGCACTGAAAAGATGGAGTTCCCAGTTCACAAATGACTTGGCTCTGCGGGCAGCAATATCAAGTGAACTGATCTTCAAACTGGATCAGGCGATGGACATACGCCAACTCACTGCAGAGGAGGCCCAATTCAGGTCAATGCTGAAGGTAAACTGTCTTGGGATTGCTGCCATACAACGTTCTATGTGGCGGCAGAGGTCGAGGGTGCAGTGGCTCAGAGAGGGGGATGCTAGCACCCGCTTCTTCCACTCAAAAGCATCCGCTAGGCGCAGGAAGAGCTACATCCACAGGATAGTTACAGCTGACGGGGTGTTCACAGACCAAACTGACAAGGAGGAGGCGATCTGGAAGTACTTTCATGGCCTGCTTGGGGAAAAAAGAGACAGACCACACACCTTGAACTTGCAGGCTTTGGGGATCACGCCTACAGATTTATCTGACCAAGAGGCTCCTTTCACTGAAGAGGAGGTGAGGGCAGCGATCATGGATTTGCCGTCTGACAAGGCGCCAGGCTCAGACGGATACACAGCCCTTTTCTTCAAGAAGTGTTGGCCTATTATCCAGGTTGACATCATGAGGGCGATCAGGGCCCTGGAGTGCACCATTTCAAGGAATCTACACCTGCTCAACACCGCCACAATGATCTTGCTGCCAAAGTCACCAGAAGCTGCACACCCAAAGGATTTCAGGCCCATAAGCCTCATACACTTCTTTGCTAAGCTGTTCACTAAAATCCTAGCGCTCAGGCTTCGGCCGCGCCTCAGTGAGCTGGTCAGCCCATGCCAGAGTGCTTTCATAAGAAAGAGAGCAATCCATGATAATTTTGTCTTAGTCAGGGAACAGGCAAAACGCTTTAAGCAGACCAAATCACCAGCGCTGTTGCTCAAGCTAGACCTTCAGAAAGCTTTCGACTCAATTTCATGGGAGTTCCTCTTAGAAGTTCTGGAGGCTAAAGGATTTGGAAGAAAATGGAGGAACTGGATAGCCTGCCTGCTCTTGACGGCCTCTACGCGTATCCTAGTGAATGGAGAGCTGACAGACGACATTGACCACAGACGTGGGCTCAGACAGGGAGATCCCCTCTCTCCCATGCTGTTTGTCATTGTCTCTGACATCCTACCCGCACTACTCAAGCTAGCCGAAGAAAGAGGAGCCCTGAAGATGCCGAGACAAATGCTGCCGCAATGCAGAATATCAATGTATGCTGATGACGTGGTTATCTTCGTGAACCCGGTCGATGCTGAGCTCATGGTGGTTAAGAAAGTACTAAGCAGCTTTGGGGAGGCCTCGGGGCTGTTCACTAACTTTGAGAAATGCTCGATGATCCCAATTCAGTGCCAAACAATTGACACCCAGCTCCTGTCAGCCACATTCCAATGCCCAATTCAGAGCTTTCCTTGCACCTACCTGGGAATGCCTCTATCTGACAGCAGACTACGCAAAGGAGACCTCCAACCCTCACTTGATAAGCTTGTGGGGAAGGTCAAAGGCTGGAACAAGGGATCCTTCTCTCTGGACGCGCGTTTGCTCCTGCTTAACCATGTCCTCGCGGCCATGATGGTCTTTCAACTGCTTGTCATCGATCCTCCAATGTGGCTGGTGAAAGCAGTGGATAAGCTGCGCCGGGGTTTTTTGTGGAGCAATGAAGAAGTCGCAAATGGTGGGCGCTGCCTGGTACGCTGGGGGGCCATCTGCAGGCCAAAGGAGCTTGGGGGCCTTGGAATCCCTGACATTCAAGCAAGAGGCCTAGCTTTGCGAGTCAGATGGCTCTGGTTCGGTTGGACACAGCCAGAGAAACCATGGCTGCACCTGCTCAAGCATGATTCCAAGGCAAAATCATTATTCAACGCAGCTGTCGTCTACTCTCTTGGAAACGGGAACAAGCTCGACTTCTGGAGAGATCCCTGGCTCGATGGACAATGTTTCGCTAGTAGATGGCCATGCCTGTTCAAACACTGCACAAAGAGGACATTGTCAGTCAAAGCCGCCTTAGAAAATGATAAATGGATGCGGCATTTCAAGAGTAATCTGCCAACGGATGCGATCTTGCAGTTCATGGAACTCTTTGATAGTTTGAGCACGGTTCAGCTGCAGGAGCATGTTGAGGATTCGGTCACCTGGAGACTCACTGCAGACGGAAAGTTCAGCTCCGCCTCGGCATATGCTGTACAATTTGAAGGATCAACGCGCACTTGTTTCCGTGAAATCATCTGGGAAAGTGACGCCCCGCTCAAGTGCCGTATTTTCGCATGGTTGGCAATACTTGGAAAGTGCCACACTGCAGACTGCTTAATGAAAAAAGGATGGCCGCACAACGCTGCTTGTGTTTTCTGTCTTAGCGAGCCCGAGACGGCGCTGCACCTGCTTGTCTCCTGCCCTGTCATCATCAGGATTTGGGAGAGGATTGCAGCCACGGCACAGCTGCCCCCTGCCATGGTACCCACCCTGAACACTGCCTCTCTGGAGAAATGGATGATCACCACCCGATCCTTGCTGCCGGCGCAATCACGCAAGAGCTGGAACGCCGTTGTGCAACTTACTTGGTGGTGTGTATGGAAAGAACGCAACTGCAGAATTTTTCAGAATACGGCAACCTCTTTAAGCCGTATACACAATGGAATCATTGAGGAGGCCAGGTCGTGGCGCAGTGCTGGGAGGTCTCGAGCAGACATGTTGCTCCACAGACCCAGGGAGCCAGACTGAGTCGGCTTCGTGACCTTTTTTCCTTTTTCCTTTTTTTTCCTTTTGACCTTTGTACATCTTGTACTACTCTTCTAAATCAATGAAAGGCAGCTCCGACTGCATTTCCGTCAAAAAAATCAAAGTGTTTCATCGCCTGGCCAAGCAGTCTTCTCTTTCTTTCTCAGTTTTCAAAAAACAGATTGTCAAGGATCTTTCTCTATACTTAGAAAAACGCAATTTTTGATATACTGCAAAACCGCAATACGAAGTCGTTCCAACGAAAAATTACTCTACCTATGGAGCACATCTTTGTTTTCCAACACTCCTCCTGGCTAGGCAATTCATATTTGTATGCAGTGTATTTATAAACAACTAAGAGAAAGTAACGCCATACCATGAGGATAAATTCATTTATGAGCAATGTGTTTTATGATATTATATTTACATAACCCATATACTTTAGCAATGAGTACATTTTAGCAGTATGACCGGCATTACTTTAAATAGATTAACGACATAGATATGTCATGGAATAGTACCGCATTATTTGTAATGATTTTGCTAATTGTAATGGACCAGATAAACATATAATTAATTAAATCTCAGTCGACTCATTAGCCGATGTATTTGCATCTTGATTCATGCTAGTCTGAGAGTTGCAGATAGGTTATAACTATACACCTCAGAGAGAAAATTGTTTGCGCGGTGCAATTTTTGTTCACATGATAAAACAATGTTTACGACGTGGGATGACGTCACATGACTGAGATTAGTTAAATCCCTATTTCGAAGATTTAGTTAAATCTCTATATCTAAATGCATTTTGTCATTATTTCTAAATGAGCATGTTGGTTTGGTGGGTATTTTATTTCATTTCGCACCTCCATTGTTGACGTAATTCATCGTTTTTTAACACATGTGTCACCACCTTAAAACAGTAGCCACAGGATAGGTCAGCGAGACTAGCGCGCAAGGGATCACATCTTTTTATCTTCTTCCTATTTGCCCTCACACGGCACCTGTCCGATGGGCCAGGTCAGAGAAAAGAAAAAGAGCAATCCGCTGCCGGCGCGGCCGATATGAGAACAAATCAAACCTGCAAAAAAAAACCGCGCGAAGCTCGGTTAAACCCTCAATCATTACACGCAATCGACGGCTATAAACTCTCCACCGTCTCATCCTCCCACCAATCATCTCATCGCACCAGTCACTCACTCACTCACTCACTCGCGGAGTAATTAATCACACTTCCGTAACAATCGAGCGAAGCCACGAGAAGCTCCCACGTTTCGAATCGAGCGAGCTCGCGTCCTCTGACCAGCCAACCACCTCGCGCAGTCGCGCTCCTCCGCCTTCCGAACCTCCGACGGGAAACCGGAGGCGCGGCGGTGGCGGCGGCCTAGGCGCGCCGGGAGGAGGAGCGCAGCGCATGGCGTCGTCGAGGGTGTCCTCGTCGCCGGCGCACACGGCCTCGGATGTCGCGCGCTTCGCCGGGAGGTCCGGTGGCGGCAGCGGCATGGGGTCCATGAACGTGGAGGAGCTCCTCCGCGGCATCTACGGCGGCGACATCCCCGCAACGCCGGCGCCCGACCATCCTACGTCGCCCGTCTTGGCGCCGTTTCCGCGTCACGAGGCCGGCGCCGCGCCGCGGACGGCGGTCGAGGTGTGGAAGGAGATCACCGGTGGCAGTAGCGGTGGGGAGGAGCTGGCCCCGGCCGTCGCCGACGAGATGACGCTGGAGGACTTCCTGGCGAGGGAGAAGGAGGACGCCGTCGGGGTGGCCGGCCAGTCGCTGGAGGAGTTCCTGGCGAGGGAGAAGGACGCCGCCGTCAGGGTTCCCGGCACGTCCGCGGCGTTGGAGGAGCGGCTGGCGATGGGGTTCCTGAACGGGGCTGGCGTCGCGCGCGGCGGCGGCGGGAGGGGAAGAAGCGGCAGCTGATGGATCCCATGGACCGCGCCGCGATGCAACGGCAGAAGCGGATGATCAAGAACCGCGAGTCGGCGGCGAGGTCACGCGAGAGAAAGCAGGTGGGTGGCTTGATAATAATAAATTAAGGCTCGTTAAAGGTTTTGCAGAGTGATCAAGCTCCTGATTATGCAAATTATTTGAGTGAGTGGTTTGATGATGGTCATAATTTTTGTTGGTGAGTGAAGGCCTATATTGCCGAGCTTGAGTCGTTGGTCACGCAGCTCGAAGAGGAGAACGCCAACCTGTCGAAAGAACAGGTATTGCTCAATGCTCATACATCTCCTGCTTGAGCTTGAGGTTGACTCAACTGCCTAGATCTTGCATTGCATGTTCATCTCTATACATTCGTGTCCCGTTGGTTATACTTCGCAAACTCTGACGGCAATATTTTCATTTTTGGTGTATTCCAGGAGGAGGCAAACCAGAAACGGCTAAAAGAGGTATATTTATCAGATGTTGATTTTTAATCTATCATGATCGTACGTGTTCAGTTATATTGCCCTTCGTCCCTCAATAGTTATCCCTCAGTAGTTAGGATTTTGAGTGGACCAAATGCTGCATGAAGCTCAATAGTCTGGTTTCAAGTCCCACGCCCTCCTTTACTCTAGAAACTGAAACCTTTGGAAATTTTCTAGATTTCTCATCGTCTGCCAACATGTGAAACTATACATTACAGAACATAATCCTGGTTAATATATTCCCATGAGTGCATAAAATAGGCATACCCTGTTGTTTCTTGATTCTGAGGTCTGGACTGTTCGATCTGCTTTGGCTGTTTGGCAATCCACTGAGCTAACGTGCTCGATGTTCCTAAAACTGGCTCTCCACTAAGTGGCTTGTCAATTAAAGTAAGATAAGACGTTGACACGCCCCAAGTGTGAGATCATCTATAATCTGTGTCATTTTCTTTACTTTGGAGTTTGGACCCTTTCCAACGCAGCATGGGTACATCTCATAGGTTCATGTTATTAAAATGGTCACGGCCTGCAGTTCCGCTTTGCAGACTGATTGCTTTCCATATTTTTACTTTTTGGAGGCCATCTTTGGCTAAAGATTTGTGTAATTTAGTATAGCACTCTCATAGGTCGTGTTTTTTTTTTCATTTAAGATGTCTGGCTGAAGAAATTATTTACTCCATGCAGGTCAAGGAAAAAGTGACTCCAGTCATCATTGCGAAAACACGATCACAAGATCTCAGAAGAACAAACTCGATGGAGTGGTAGACATGAGCGAGGCTCAGTGGCCATCCCCTTACAGTTACATAGATTTTGATATGTTTCTTTGTCATTCTTTTGTTTATTGGAGTTAACTTAACTGTTGTAATTTAACAGAAATAGCATAAGCATTTAGCTGACAGACATAAATAGAACCATAATGTGTAGAACGGATGCTCTCGTCAGAAGCATCTATACTGATTTGCCTTTTTCTTATTTCAATTGTCGCTAGCATGCACATCGATGAAGAGCACAGTAGAAACAGGGGCACTCAAAACGTAAAATGAGAATAATAATAATCGAACCAGATAATGCGCGAGACATGAGGAAAGATAGTAAGTGAACCATAAGTCGTGCGAACAAAATTTAACTTTGTAAGCCATCAAAGATGATAAGCATACTTCTGATAATACAGTAAAGCAACAAGGCGCTTCCACCCCCAAAGAACATACCATACGCCTACGAGCAGCTACATGGTACTGTGTGTACCTGGAAATTAGAGAATGTAAGCAGAACATTCAAAACGAGTCACAGAGTGTGAGTGTGCTTCCAGCACTATGTCCACCACCAGAAATTGCTGGACCTTGCTGGACCTGGAGGAATGGGGGAGAACACAAAATGGCTTCTTGGATAAGGATGCTTGCACACTCTCTGTCACCCTAAACCCCAACTGCCGAGAGAAGATCTTGCCTAACATAAGTATATCGCGAATTGTGAGAGGCCCTGCGACTGTAGCAGCCACAGTCTGCTACAGTGTTGAACATAGCTCGGCGGAAGGCTTATTTGCAATTTCGCGGAACTCCGGGGACCTCCTTGCAAAATCACCACACAACCTCATCCTCTCCCGAGCGTCTGGTGCAGGAGAGGTCCTCATTTTCCCCACATCTTGCGGCTGACCGGATCATGGCCACCACGCTCCCACGCGCGGTGGCGCCCTCGCCGCCGCCCGCCGCCGCCGCGGGGCTGCTCCCGCTCCCCCGCGCCGTATCGCTGCTCCTCGCGGTCCGCGCCGCCGCGCGGAGACTCCGGGCCAGAGGGGCCAGGGCGCCCGCGCTCGCCGCCGCGCGCCGGAGCTGGGCCGTCTCCGCCCGCGCCGTGGTCGACGTGCCGCGCCACCGGGCGCCGCGGAAGCCCGTGCAGGAGGTATGCGCGCTCCCTCACGCCCCCCCGCCGATCAACTGCTGGCGTCGTGATTGGGTTTCAGGCTATTGCGTGTTGGGAGGGTTGGGGTTTTTGTTGTTTCGTGGATGATTATTACATTAGATTGGTTTACGAGGTTGACACTCTCCGTTTGATTTCGTTTGTGTTTGCAGAGACAGCTACTCATGCGTACAGAAAGACGGATGTGGCCAAGGAGGAAACGAAAGGGAGATATCTCTCATTTTCTGGGATCCTAATCATTGCTTGGTTCAGATTCTACTAACTTGTGTCTTCTCCCAAATTTTAGAATACCATATTTGCCCTCGAATGTGAACTTTCGTTTTTGTAATCTGGTTGCTTTAAAGATTTTGCCAACCCAATATTAAAACGTTGCTATTCTTGCTCTATCTACAGTGACTACTTTGACTTCCTGGTACTAATATGGAATAATTTCTAATATAACTTATGTCTGTTGTTTTCTGTTTCAGAATTGATACATAAATCTTTGAGCATTATGTAGCTCCCTTAAAAAAGAGCATCGGTAGAAGGTAATCTATCTCATATTGCTCATTATTTTCCTTTTCATAGTTGTACACGAAGACATCAAGCTAAGCATGGAAACGGGATTGCTGGCTCTTAAGCGACCAAGACTCGAGAAGATGTGTGATACAGGAAACACAAAATATTTTCCAGCTTGCTTGCCCAGATTCGCAAAATTTCATTTAAAAATTCCATTTTGAAGTGGTGCTTATTTATAATTGCCTTTCAAGTTTAATTGTTTCTATTTAGCACCTTTCATGTGAGCGCTCATACCCATGTTTGTCCGGGGCCGTGTCTTGCTTACTTTCTTAACTTGAGTTATTGTGTATTACTTCTTTCTATTACTATTGCCACTACATATGATGCTCACATTGTGTATTTATTGTTGGCATGCAACGCTGTAGTATATGCTCAAGTACAATTGCTCTCAAAATATCAGTAGGCTAATAGATAATATCTCATGTTATTCAAATATTTTAGTCTAGGCATATGTAATACGTGGATCTAAGATTACAGGACCATGCACATGTGAATGGTTTAATTTTAATAGATGTGCAGCTTTGAATGTTTGTAGTTGACTCTCCTGATCAAATTTAACATTTAATTATTCTTGCAGGCTAAATAATCTGAAATCTATAGGAAATCCTAGGAGTTTCCAGAAGAAAAAAGGCTTGTGTAAGTTTGAGAGCTTGCTGCTAAGGACCAGAAGGTAAAGAAAACAAAAGGATACATGCATTTTTTTACATGCCAGTTTGCAAAAGTGCGAATAGTTAGGGTAACTGAATCTAGCTTCTTTGTTGTCTTAAGCAATTATAGATCTTCGAAGCACATCTACCTTAGGTTTCAGCACAGAGGACAAAGACAGCCGGAACGGTTCAATAACTGCAGGTATTTATTCCAGTGAAAGGTTCCATTTGTGCATAATTGTGTCACAGATAAGTTTTGTCCTGTGTCTAAGATATGCCACAGAAATGCTTTCAAGCATTAACATTTTCTGATGTGTTAGATTGTCTCTGCCTCTCAAAGATTTTTTGATTTCTCATTGTGTTAATTACAGTTCCAATGAAAAATTGCGGTACAGCTATATTTTACTTCCCTACTTCTTCAATAGTTGGATATTATCATCTCTCATATTTTATTCTGTAAACTTTTGACAAATGACCACCAGTTTTTTTTTACTCTTCCAGTTAAGAGGTAGGATGTATGAACAGTGTTGTTTTATAAATATGACACTACGTTCGTATATGTCTGAAAGACAAAGTTGATGCATGCATTAGCTTTCCAGAAGGTAAGAAGTACATATGCATTGTCTCGATTGTTACATCTAAATCTGAAGTGTTTCTAGATTATAAGAAGCCCATAGAGACTGTGGATTAGTGTTAACTTGGTAATAAAACATAAACATACATAGTTAGTTCTATTATCAGTGTCAATTTATCATGAACTGTCATATGCACAGTGTACACTATTTTCTCTATTTGTTTTTAGTGCTTCAATTTTATAGTCACCTACGTACTTCAGTAGTGCTAAAGTGACAGAGTTTCTTTTAGGTGCTAGCTGATCTTGCTCTTTTTGCAGACCCGTTTATCATTTTCTTTTGTAGGAAACAATAGGTCTCTGCTGTGATTTTTGGTTGATTTCATATAGAAGATTTACAACAGGTAATAAAAGCAAAAGGAAAAAAAGCAAACTAGGAAAAATGCGAAATGATAAATTGCTGTCTCTATTTCACATGATATATTTCCATATGCCCAGCTGTCTGATTATGTTTCGGGATGATCTTCAGCTTCATGGAGAAACAGGGAAAAATCTTCAAATTTAGCATCTCTGGCTAGCCAATATACTCTATATAGTAACATCACTTGTGCAAGGGAAATTCATGATGTGATTTACCAGGAATGGTCCATTTATTTAAGCAAATCCACGACTCAGGAATGTAATTCAATATCTTTGAGGTATGGAGATCAGTATAAGTTAGCCGGATTTCCTGCTACGCTGCAGCTGATTGTTTCTTTCCTTCAGAATAGATACTCGATTCCGTTTTGTTGATTGCATTATACATTTTCTGCCTTCACCTTTCCCAATGGGTTGTGAATTCTTAGTTCACAGGAGGACAACTACGTACATTCTGAGTGCTTCATAATTTCTCTTTCTTTATCCAAAAAGTGTAATTAGTATTTTTTTTTGCCTCAGTGTTCAGTTGAATGATGAGAATTTATTTGATTCCCTTTATCTAAGAGCTTCACACATACCAGCTCAATGGGAACTTGGGAAGCGACAAGTGTCTTGCAAGGTGATAGTGTTTCAAGCCATCAATTTGGAGAAATTATGAATGATCTTCCCCATTGGGACTTACATGCCGAAATGCTAAGGTAAGATTCAGAGGTTCCTTCAGTGCTACAGTCTGTCCATCTTTATGAACAGTTGCAGTCCGTTTGATGAATTGCCTTGATTGGTTGTAGTTAAAAAGTTAGCACACATTGTAAATTTTGATACAGGACCGCATTCATTGTCTTTGTATGTAGATATTGAATCCTAAGACAATCTTTTGTACAAATGAAAAGACGTCTTTGTGGTTTTGCCATCGTTGTTGTGAAGCCTTATGAGAGTTTTTGGTGGTATTGTTTTCTTCCATTGATATGAAGCTTTACAGCGTACTGCAACCTATTGTAATGAGAAATATTGTATTCTTCGTTTGTCTTCCTGCTATGCTTTAATGGCAAATAAGTGACTCCACTGGTTTCAATTATTTTTTCATCCTACTGCATATATGAAGAATGTTGCATGCCATATGTCAGTACCCTCAGAATTTCAAAAGATAAAACTACATTTTTTGAAACAACGTTTCAATATCATAATGTCACCGTTGTTACTTACAAAATGTATTATAAAACTAAAACAAGAAAAGACCAACAACACAAATTCTCACTAAGGCCGCGGCGTGCCGCCGCGCCAAATTCAACTAGTCAGCAACAAAGATACTTCCAGACTCGCACCACCCAGCAACCACATCGGTATCCACACACTGCAGACAGAATCACATTTCCGCATCAGCGATTTCCAGGGAGGTACATGTGTATGCGTATATGTTTTTGACAGGGGACCGGGAATACCTTTGAAAATCCCAGCCAGTTCGAATCACCTCGAAATGAGAATGCCCGCTTACTTTTGCTCCAACTTCCACAAGTTATCTGAAGGTATATAATATATGTTAGAAAACCTACAATTTCCGCGGACATGCAATAGTGACATAGGAGCTCAGTGCTCAAGCTGAATCGTCAATGAACTTCTTCCTAGATACCAAATATCCAATATGAACATCAGGCAGTGCAGAAGACTGCTGCAATCACTTTTTTTCAGAAGATATAAATCATTTATGTCATGTCCAGAAGAAAAATTTGCTGAAGTTGCCTAATACACTGAATTCCAGAAACACGAAACTAGCAAAGATGTCACAAAATAAGAAGAAATTTATTGTCATAACTAGGAGTTATTTTACCAACCGTCAAACAACATCACACTATAGTAATGGACCAGCAACAGGTACTAATAGCAAAAGCCGTATGAGATATAAAGCAAGGTCCAAGCGAAATTAGTCAAATGCATACCTCATAATCAACACCTTGGACATATACGAACGATTGGTCAACTGACGAAAATGAAAGGCCTGTAATCTGGGTAGGAAGGAAAATACACTATCTGAGAACTCCATTGCATCATGAAACATCTTATCCCAATTTAACACTATGGTGCATTTACTAATAAACTGTGTGATGGTTAAATTTCAGATTCTCTGTACCAGCTAGCAAAATTAACATCAGAAGAAAGTAGATCAACCTCATACTTGGAGCAGCCCACCCATCTTGATAAGGCCGACCACCTATACAAAATAAGATAAACTTCACTTTCAATTACTCTGGCTACTGCAGTACCCCATAACTGCTCAGTTCTTTGAATTAAAAGAAAAACAAAAGCAAACCAACTTGCGAGGATCATAGATGGTGATGGCACGGTCAGTTCCGCCGACAGCAATTAGTCCTGACACAGAACTACAAACAGAGTATAACATGCCTCCAACAGGACCAGAAACATATTGTACGCATCCACCATTGTTATGCATTCGTAAGTCCCAGATGCTCAACTGCAATTAACCACCATGAGAAAACAGACTAGGGAAATTCAAATTTTACAGGGCGGCAGCCCGAACTCTAACCTGAGAACCTTCAGCAATTGCCAACATCGAACTACTATCACTTTCTTGAGGAAAGCATCGAACAAAGGTAACTGCAGATGGGTACCATAGCCTGCAGATCCAGTTTTACAAAATGAAGTTTAGCTCATAGATGCTATAGGATATTAGGAACAATCATAACTTGGATGATAGAACAGGTTTCTGTGTTTCACGTGCAAAGCTCGCTCAAATGTTATTTTTACATGTAAAGGTCAAAATGAAAATTGAGAAGAATTCATGAGTGGGAAGACAGAATCACGTGGACAGACGTGGATGCCTAGTAATTAGTTTCAAGTAATAACTCCTACAGATACATGTAACTGAAGCACCACGGGTGGAATTTAAGAGCAAACAAAACCAGATGGCGAACATAAACTGTGATGAAGGTAAAATTCCGGTAAGAGGAAACTTACGTACGTAAACTGCGAAGATGAATGTCTTGATCATAGATGTCAATGCTCTTGCACAATTCACGAGCAACAGCTAGCTGAAAAGAATATCAAATTGTATGGATTTTGCAGCATGCAGAGTGTAATGGAATTGATTTTGATACTACACTAAATAAAAAAATCAATAGGAAATGTACCAACAAGGACATCCAGTGAATTCAGTAGGTAATATATGAATGTGAAGGAATATACCGTGGATTGGTGCGTCGGACTAAAACTCAACCCAGCCCAACTTCCTTCTCCGACACCACTATCACGAGGTGGTACTGAATAGGACGCCCTGTCAATGTCTGAGCAAGTTTAGTAATAACATATTCATATGTTGCACTTCCGTTTTTACACTATCAATGACTTCCTGTCAACATTGACAATTCAAGAGTATGATCATCTTAGGACCATGTTAGTAAGGGGTTTGTCTGAACTGATGGTAAAAAAAGACACATTAAGCTTCTCATCATGAAGCTTGAGCATTGTGATTACAGTTTATGCTGTATCCACCAGGACCAGATGGAACAAAGAAGCTAGAACATGGCATGAATAAAACTAGGTTATATGATGCAAATGTGCAGTACTGTCAAGAAGCTTATTGCATGAAGAATCACATATATCAGTAGAACAGAAAGATCCACAGATGTTTCCAAATTTACACCATTCTATCCACTAAAAAGACAAGATAGCAAAGTTACCATCAGCCACAGTGTCTAGACGGGATACAATGAGGTGACCATAAGAGTCGACAGTTCCCAGAATCAAGCAGCTATCACCTGAAACGTCGCAAAACATTGAATATGAAATAGATTCTAGAATACACACGGTTATATTTTAAAAGACACAAGAACTAACCAAACTCTATAGCCACACATGGAGTGGAGCAGGGGGGTACAACAGAAACATATATGGTTAGTGCCAGCATTTAGTAACCTAGCTTTCGGCATGTACTTCTAAGTTTTTTCCTTCCAAAAAATCTTTCAGCACATACTTCTAATTCGAACCTCTTAAATACACTGCAACAGTGAGGTCAACTTACATATGTAAGCTAAAAACAACTACTATATAGCCAAGTCTTAAAGCACACCACTGAAAACGAAAGTGCGGCTGCAGGTGATGGTTGATAAAAATTACGACTCATATGGTCAAGAAAAATGTCATGTAGAGATAATGCATGGATAATGTGCTTCACATACATCCGCACATGCTAACCGTACGGTACAGTGGTAAATACTGGTTATCGATTTGATGGCTATATATTTCACCCTATGCCAAGAGAGCAACTACAGCATGTGTTTCTAGGAAATGATATATCACGCCACATTATTACGAAAAGTTGAAGAGTGCACCTTCACCCTCTGCCAGAACTACACTCTGAATCTCCGAGCGATGCGGGCAGCGGTCCACGACCGATGAGCTTATGACCTTCCATTAAGAAAGAACTTCAGAGTAAATAACCACCCAAAACTGATAATTTTCTAGCAAGGCGTGAATATTACCTGCGCATTGATAGGAATCAGCAGGCTCTGTTTTCCTCTGGAGAGCATCTCCTCTTCCATTGATATCTTTAAGCTCCAAGATAATTAGAAATGAAAATCAACTTAAGAACCCAATCATGGCAAACTTCACATTACAGCAATACAGATACCAGTGATGCCATACAAGGCAAATTCTACTGTTTTCACAAAGTGAGAACCGCTGACAGGTAACAGCAGAACTTAGAAGAATAAGAGCGCTATGCCTTACATACGTACATTCCTCATTAACTTAATCAGTAATAGCAACCGAGTAATAAGTGCCAAGCTCGAAAGCAGAATACTGAATTTGGAGTAATTCAAATGGGCTAAATGACCTTCCAAATTCGATAAACCGCTGCTAAGAACTGGGGTAATATGCAATCTACTTCACGAATTAAGGTTCTGTGGTAACAAAACAGGGTACCGCACTGCGCTACCGTTGACGGTGGAACCCGACCCTGTTATTCGGGGTCGTACGGGAAAATAAACAGGGCACTGCACTGCGCTACAGTTCCTGAGCGGATAGGGGGACGGACCTCGATCTTGTAGACGCGGCCGCCGGAGGCGAAGTAGACGGAGCAGGAGTCGCCGGCGCCATTAACCTGGGATTGGGGGGGGGGGGGGGGGGAGGAGAGGTCAGGGCCCAGAAGCCGGAGCCGGGGGTTTAGGGCTTTGGAGGGGACGTGCTGAGCGTGCGCGGTACGTACGTGGGCGGCGAGGCGGGTGGGCTGGAGGCAGCCCGGCGAGGGGTCGGCGAGCAGGGACGGCGGGACGGACGCCTTGCGCAGGCTACGCGCCGACAGCATCGCCGCCGGCAGCCCGTGTCTTCTCCCCCGTCTGCTCCGCTTGCTGTTGTCTGCTAGGGTACTGTCCGCGCACGGGTGGATGAGCGTGACGCAGTGACGCGGCTCCGCTGAGGTCAGGCCGTCATTGGAAGGAGAAATTCAGTCTCTTGCCGTTTCGGTCCCAAAAGTCGTGTAGTACAAGAACACACTTTCATCGGTAGGTTTTGGATCTTCTTACTACTAGGAGTACTAGCATTTCTTTTTTGGAATACAACTGTTATAGATAATCTCTTAGCAACCGTATACTCTACTACTCCCTCCGATCCAGTATAATTGTCGGAGGAAACGACATGCTCACAAAACTTTCAACATAAAGTCCCACAGTGCTCCGTATCTTCCGTGCCCGGGTCGATTGTTCGTGTAAGCTGAAAAGCCAACCAACGGTTGTGGAGAGGTAAGTTTCAGCCCAACCGTCATCATCAGACGACCTTAGATTCGCTGGAATCCGGCGAAGTTCTGCCGCCGCGTTCTATTTCCGTCCAAATCCCCTATAATTTCGGGTAGATCGACTCGATCTCAATCGGTTCCGGCCATTTCCAGCGGATTCTGTGAACTAGGGTTCAGGGCCTCCACATCACAACCATATCTCTGCAAACACCGGGAATAAACAAGGTACTACTCGTACAGAGGACACGTACGTAATGCACGCAAGTCAGAGGTTTTGCTTCGCTTACCATGCAACTGAACGACTGATCGATTACTGGATGCATCAGTGCCAGCTCGCCAAGTGGACGCATCAACAAACAACGAAAGGAACGTCGCTGTTGCGCGTGCTGCCATGGACGTCTCTGTCTTGGTCGATCACCGTCGCTTCCTGTTCTCTCCTCGAAACCAAGCGACGGCACCATGCATCCCTCTCGATCGTGAGTCCGTATGCACGTACTAGTACCGTGGATCGGACGTCTCTGTCTTGGTAGATGCGCCACCGGAACGGCCATCTATCCACCTGAGAGAGACACGGAGGACTTGCACAATATCTTCTGAAATGTACACCTATATCAGAAATCATCATGTGTGGATATATACAGGACATAATTCATGAATGGTAACTTTCTTATTGTGTGCCACTGCCAAGACATGCAGGTGTAGGTTGCTAGTGTCATGGAAGAGAGAGTGCAGGCCAAGAATCACATGCTTTTTCATGTATGTCCAGTTCAATAGTACAACATCAAGCAATATTACAACCCAGAAAACATAAACTGTGGAACGCAAACATGAGCTAAGACCCCAGGCCATGCGTACACCATTCTTCGTATCATCTTCAGTTCCTTGCACAAATTATTCACATGCCAATTTTGTGTCGAAGCTACTGAGACAGATCGCGAAAGCCTGGAAAGCCGAGAGAGGGTACCGGTAGTCCATGGTGAACATATCCCTGGCAACCTTCCCAAACTGCAGAATAACCCTGTCGGGGTCGACCGGGCCAGGCTGCGAGGGGGTCGGGGCGCCCGCGGGCGGCGGGTTCAACGCGGCCATCAGCTGGAAGTTCTTCACCGAGGCAATGGTGACGCGGCCACGGAAGTTCAGGCACCAGCACTGCAGCTGCTCGTGCCACCTCGGGGGCTTGTTCCGGAGCACCAGCGGCCTATCCTTGACTTCACTTTCACCATCGCCGTCCGTCATCCTGCCGCCGCTGATCTCGGAGAAGCGAGAGCTGCTGAAGTCCATGGACTGGTCCATGATGGATTTGCTACGGAATGAGTCTCCCAAGGCTGAGCTACGGAACGACTGAGAGAAGGACGTGATGCTGCGGAATGAGTCCCCCAGGGCTCGAGGGACGATCTGCTCTGGCTGGCCGGGGACGGTGCCGCCAGGCTCGACGGAGGAGGCGGGGATGGAGTGCATGAAGCAGCGCATCCGCCGAGGGCCTCTTGTGCCGAGAACATTTAGCTCGTATGTCACCTGAGCTATGTTGTAGCTGAGAGGAGGCACCTTGGGGAGACTTTGGTTGAGTTGAACCTCCGGCTGCTCCTTCCAACAGGTGGGATCATGGCCCCATTGTACGGGGCTGCGTGTCGTAAATTAGAAATTTTGTGCCGAGGAAGTTTGACCTGGAAAAATGATAGTCTTGGTGTTAAGTTATACAGTAGCAAACAAGCAAAATGGCAAAAGGTCATGAACAAAATAACTACCTCAGTTTTCCAATGTAGGTTCTATTTGATCTTGAGGTGTTGCCACCGTCCATTGAGATGGCATACTCCGTGCAAGATGCTTTGCGGTTCCTTCTAGCAGATAAGAGGAACTTCCCAGTTTCTGCTGTGACAACTGCTCAACAGAAAAACCATTGAGCATATTTGATTTAATGAGAGCACATAATACATATGTTTGATCATTTTATAAGCAAAACGTTTTTCATACTTAGCTTAGTTAGCTATATAACTGTGAGATAAGAACCAAGCATGCACACAGAATTGTTCGGACAAATGTGAGAAGCATTACGCACCATTGGTAAGGCACAGGTAGAGCTGATAGGTGGATTTTGATTTATTCCTCTTTATAAAACACTGAATCATTCCATCTCGAGGACCAGGCTGTAAAAGAACAAAAATGTCATGTATCAAACACAAGGAAAGAAATTCGCTGCTCACAGTTTGCACAATTGTAGACATCTTTCAGTAAAGTATGTGGCTATCTCTTTTTTCCCCTTTACCTGCTTTAGAGATACTCGGAAGGTAAGCCTCCCACAAAATTCTGGGCTCAACACAACCTCTTTGCACATATCCCTCCATGTCCTACAGACAGCCGCAAAGCAGACGACATGCTTCCTGGCTGGCCAGGTGCTTTCATCAGCTTCCAGTCTCCGTATGATATCGCGGAGGAGTTCAGGAGGAAGACTCGCCCAGCGGCTCTCTTGGAATGTGGGAGCCGGGTCATGGAGCTCATCCAGTGAGCTCTGACCCTTCCCCCTGTGATGCCCGGTAAGACCGTAGATGCTTGCGATGGTCACATCGAAGCTTCGCCTCGACAGGCTGCCAAAACCATCCCTAACATCACGAGCTATGCTACGAAACGACATCTAAGCGAGCCCGCGCCGGATAATAAGGCATACGATGTTGCCTGCAATTGGAAATAAGCAAAGGGTTACTTATAACAATCTTTTAGCTGCTCCACTCGACGGAACGATGAACAGGTATTTATTTTGAACAATGAACAGGTACTTATTTTTTTGGCTGAAAGAACAATGAGCAAGTAGTTTACCACACGTTGTCAGGGAGATTAGATCGCCAGGAAGCGTGTACGCTGGAGCAACCACTACAAGCTGTCCCTGCAAGCACAAAAGACCGTCCATGAGCAGACATAGTAGGAAGAGTACTCTAGTAGGAATGACACAGATGGACACATGCTCACAGTGACCGCGTAACAACCAAGTAGGCCTGCTAGCAATCAAAAGAGGAACCTAAACCCATATTTGGCTACTTATAAACCAAACCAAAGCGTCACTCTGAACGCAAGAGAGCGGCAAGTTCGGGGAATTGTCTCAACGACAGTTCGGCAACCACAGGGCACATCACATCACATGTTTTTCGTATGAGAACTGAACTGAACTTCCCGTCGAGGCTGCGGGAAAACGTAGCCCTAGAAAATCGCATGGTACTTGTTACCCCGAATTTCTATGGCATTTCGAAAAGGAAATCATGCGTCCGGAGTATTTTGTTTTCTCCACGCTACACGCGAGCTAGTATGCTAAGTTCAACGGGATACACGTATCCTAGAAGCACAAGCTAAGATAACATTTTACTAATGATTAATGAAACAGTCCCAATCTCAGAAGACATAAAAAATAGGAGCAGCAGGTTTCCCTGTTCAATTCAACCCCTGCAATGTAGAGAGCGGCAAAGAAAAAACAAATTCCGAGAGGGACAGCCCAAAAGTCCACGCTCGGAGTTTGTCCTGGGGAACACGCGTGCGTGCGTGCCGAATCAGAGCGAGGAGAGCTCGTACTACGATCTACCGAACGATCCGGCCGGAGGAGCACGGCGGCGCCATTACCGCCCGGCTAGTTCCCGAACACACAAGCTCACTCAGAAGTCAGAACACTGCCGGACCGAAGCAGAACCCCAGAAATCGCAGAGACTGAGAAAAACAGAGTCAAAGGTGCCCGGGGGGAGAAGAGAGAACAGGAGCTCACATCGCATTCAGCCGAGTCGCCGCCTTAACCTCCTCGGCCACGGGCGCGCACAGGACGCGCACCCACCAGAGACCAGAACACTGACGTTCGGCGGTTCCTGCCGAGCTCCTCCGGGTGCCGCCTCCGCCTCTCGGGCTCTGTCTCTCTCCGCGCCGGGACGAGGAGGAGGAGGTGGGGGCTGGCCGGCTGGGTGTGAAGAAGGCGAGGGGGGAAATGAAATGAGGAAAGGGTGCGGGAGTGGGGGCGCTCTGCTCCGGTTAGTTTATCCGGTGGTGGTAGGGTGGGTCGAATTGACCGCGACTTTTCCGTTCCGTCGGGGAGCGTCGTAACGGTGTCGGGGAAGGTCGGGTCGAGTGGCAGCACCAGCATTGCACTTGCCTTGCTTGCCCCGGCGCCCACGGCACCCAAACGAAAAAGTCCAAATTAAACATTGAACTTGTATAGCTTAGCTAAATCGAGCCTCGAACTTTAAATCTTGGAAATCAGCACACCGAACTTTCGAATCCCGATCAGCACACCGAACTTGTATAGCCCATCTAATATGGAATTTCGCTGACGTGGCAAGTCAATCCCGGGATGTAGACTTGGACTGTTGATGTGGCTGGCAACTCGAAAGCACGCACGTTGCGACGACCTTTCTCACGTCGGGGAAAGAAAAATATGAATCTCGGCCGTCGCGGCCCGGTCCAAGCCGCCATGTCCAGGAGCTCCGCCTCGTCGTCCTCCTGCCGCTTGCTCAAAGACTCGATAAGGGACGGGCAAGATCGAGTGAATCATTCTCCGTATTCTACACCTCCGGCCGACCACCGCCACAGTCAATTCCGGTGACGACCGACCCCCAAGTCCCCGACCCACCAGTGCCACCACCCATGGGTGCCCGGATAGCTAGCGCGCCCGACAACCGGACCGCAGCGCCCCTACGCCGTCGTCGCGAGCGCACGGCCAGCGAGCTGTACGCGTGAGGTCATGGCCGGAGCAGGGGACGACGCAGGGAGAGGATGCACGCCTGGGAATGCGGCGGGCGGAGCTTTCAGAAGACTGCGTGGATGGGCTCGGGGTGGTCGCCGGAACCAGGACGCCGCCGGCCAGCAGCGGACCGAGGAGCTGTATCTGCAGGGATAGCAAGAAACGGAAAGGGCTACGACCGCCTCCGCCATGCTTTTCCCTCACGGCCTCGCCCAACGAGAGGCGGGACAGGTCGCTTAGCGCATTTGCATCGTGGCCAGCACGGTCGAGGTGACTCATGCCGTCCTAGCCATGCCCACACCACGAGCTAGCTAGATCAATGGCTGATTGATTTTGTAGGAGGCTAGCTACATACGTCTACAATTACAAAGCTAGTTTTGATCAATTCTTTCTCATGGCAAACACAGGCGAAATCGAGATGCAATGTCTCTCGGGGAAGAAAGCAACGGGATTTTTAGGGAAAGAAAAGAAAAAGATGAAGAAACGATTATGAAACGTGGGACCCACTGTCGGTGAGAGTAGCCCATAATCCTGGTCGGATAGTTGCTTTTCCGGTGTGCCAAACATGTCTAGGGTTGAGATTGGTCGGGAATCATAAGTTGAGTGTCAATTTCAGGAATTCAAAGTTCAGAGTTTAATTTAACTAAGCGTTCAGGTTTAATTTGGACTTTTTCTCGCACACAAACCCAAAGCAGAGAGGCCGTGCGTGCTCCCTTCTCTTCTCCACTGGGGCGGACACAGTGGTGGACCTGCAGGTCGGACGGTGTGCGATTGGGTATCTGGGTAGGTGCCTGCAGCGCAGCGTGCACCAGCACCGGCAGCAAATGCCAACACAACGGATTTACCATGGACCAGTCCTGGTAACTTCTCAACCTGAATGAGCTTTTCTTTAAAACGGTTCGCAAAAAAAGAGCTTTTCTTTAAAACACGCACCTGTATGACTGAGCTCATTTTTAAAACACACACCTGTACGACTGAGCTCACCAAAAGCCTTTAAAAATAAAATAAAGGGACGGTTTTACACCCGGCCTCCCTCCGCATAGCTAAGATAAGATGCACAGGGCCGGAACCGTAACGTCTCAAAAGCATATCCAGGAACAAATATCCAGATGGATTTCGTGATGGACTGTATGCTCACATCTTGACATCAAACGATGTTTAGTTTAACGGCACCCAACAATTCGTGTAAGGAACAGTTCGGCATATGGTTCGGCTGATATTTAAGTCTTAGTTCTAATTTATGTGCAACTCTAAGGACGATAAAAATTACTATGCAAAATTCAGAGGTCTGGATATTATTTTTTCCAATCTAACTCATGTCATGTAAAGTCACAAGTAGCGAATCTCGGCACAATCCAACCATCTAAAGATCAACATATATTTTCTCGGTCGACTGGGAATCTAGAAACCAGAAAATGACAATTCCTACCAAGACAACAATGGTTTGAAATTTGAAAAACCATTTTTGACTTGTATACAACAATGAGTTTTATACGAGATGAGATCAAGAAAAATCAAATCAACCATGACCTCGCGTCGAAGGAGATGAAGCAGAGTATAAAGCCATTTTTGTTGTTGTTTTACTCAGGGAACGACAGTAGTATAAAGCCTAAGCATGCATGATGCAGCCACACCAAGTATGTGTCATCAAAAGTTATCTCATATGTGTTGGCTGCGTCAACAAGTGAATTCCAAGCCACTGCCATGTAAGTCTTGCCATTTACCCAACTTTTCACGACTTGTAGTGAATTTTAAATATGAGGAAGTGTCATTTTCGTGCTCAAATTGATTGTATCCATAAAATTCATTTTTCACCAGTTATGCCAAAAGACATTATATATGGACAACATGTAGCTTGGATCGTTCATTATCTCATAAAAGTAAAAAAAGAAAAGAAAAACGGTGGGCGGTGATGTTTATGTTGATAACGAGTCGACTGTGATCATTTCGTCAATCGTCAGCTCCGCAACTCTAATTTTGTCTAAGTTGTACTTTGTGTTTCTAAGAAAAATGCTCAAACAAACAAAGTTATCGTACTAAACACAATGTCAAACACACCATTCTTATATCTTCTTGAGTTTGCAAATTCGTTCTTTGCTGTACTAATCCTAAAGACCAAAATTGGTGCGGTAAAACTTTTGGATGTGTACTTATGCCTTTTTTTGGATTGCATGATTTTAAAAACGAATGAATAGGAAAAAAATGTAAGATTGAAGTGGATTCTTACGGATTTGAGAATGCTGAAATTCTGTAACAATGTCTTAGGATAGTGCATAGAAAATAAAAATAACAATTTCTGAGGATTAATGAGAGAGAGTAGATAGATAGAGTGATAGTCCATTTTACTTTTTAAAGGGAAAGTAAAACGAGGTATGACCTCATGTTTATATTCCTATGTAACTCGGGTGATAGGAATGGATTCCATAAAATTTTAGTAGGCGTTGTTTTATGACCCAAAGGACTTTCATAAAAATAAGAAAATATTTTAAGGATTGAAATCCTGTAAACTTCTTACACAAATCCGCCCTTATAGTACTTTTTATTCGTGCGAGTCAGTGAAAAGTATACAATAAACATTACTCTGTCAAATCACTGGAAGCATGTACAGTACGTTACCCCTTTCGACGACCATATGATGAAGCATCCGGAGATTAAAAACCTGACCACCTCACACCTCAGGGTGCAGGTGGGACTGCTCGTGGGCCCCCGCTTAATACCCACACAGTCCCACACATGATAAATGGGCGTTCCGCGGTAGCCCACTAAACATATGTGGGTGCCCACGAAGCCCACATATGCCCGCATATGAATCAAAATCAAAAGTTTACCCTTGCGCGCCTTCAAATGGGGACGAGCTGCTTTGCTGTTGTGCCGCTTCTCGCTGGCAGCGCCGGCGGTTTCGCCGTGTGCTCTCGGACGAGCTGCTTCTCACCGGCGGCGCCGGGCGTTGTCGCCGTGCTCTTGGGCGAGCTTCTCTGCTAGCTGTTGTACCACTTCTCGTCAACGGCGATGTCGCCGTGCTTGCCGCTTCTCGCTGATGGCGACGGCGCGGCGTCGCCGTGCTCTCCCGGCGAGCAGCCGGGCTGCAGGCCACACCACCGCGCCCCACAGGCCCGCACCACTACGTCCCGCCTCGTGCACTGAAGAGCCACGCACCCCTGCATTCCCACGTGAAAGATACGGAGTAGCTCGCAAACTGCTGGCTGCTGCACACCATGTCGTCAGCCGACCAGCCCCACACGCGTGCTGCGTGCACGACCTGCTAGCAGGTAGCAGCACATCACGGTTAGCGTACTGCGTACTCGCCGCCGGCAGACGCGGCCATTTTTCGCTTTGCAGCCGAGGGATCAATTAAGGATCGAGGAGTATTTAGAACTTCCTTGCTAAGTGGGATTATGTGGGCTAGTTGCGGGCCTGTGGGACAGCCCACATTTCCCACATATCTTAGTGACTCACCCGTGGGCGCCCACGAAGTAATTTAAGTGGGCCAAATTCGTGGGCCCCGCGGGTAGCCCGCTCCCACTTGCACCCTGACTCACACCACCCAATAACCCAAGTGCAATCTCTGGTCAATCGATTGCCCTACCTTTATCCTATGGTAGCAGGCGTACCATAACACTCAATGATGCTTTGACCGAAGTACTACCGGCCGAATGGATCTAGAATCCACAATACTACTGAACGAGCGGTTCAGAGCAGATGCTACTTATAATCATTTCGAAAGTACGCATCGCAGATTAATGAAAAGGATAAATAACAGGGTTTAGTGGTGTGAGCGTGGATCTTAAACGTACGCTTAAAGCTATGGAAACCATGCGAACAGTGTACAGTAAAAGCGTAGATGTAAGGTAAAATGTGTACTAGCGTGCAGTGGCGAAGCAAGAAAAGAAGGCTCCGCAAACCGGTAAAGAAGCCATTCACAATCAGACACGGTAGAAAATAGTCTTTCGAAAAAGAAGAAGCAAGCTGTAAATACAAGAAAAGAGAGCAAAAACTTTTCGCTTTGCGTCTGGGAGCAGAATGAGTGAGAAGCACTGTAACAAAAATATTCTGAACCTCGTAACGGCGACAGGAAGGTACCGCCGGTGGCCGGAGACGTTCCGACCACCCTAGCCATAGCTCAGTAGCTCAGCTAGTCTAGGTCGAGGTGGTTGCGCACTTGGATTTCTGTGGCTGGCCAGGCGTCCGCGTGCCGTCAGTTGGGTGGGAGCAGAGCAGGAGCTCCGTCGACGACGTCACCGCCAGGCCACCGGAGCTCCCGACGACGATGTCATTTTTGTCCCTGTGCCCGCTGGATTCATTCATTCATTTCTTCCCCAATTCGGTTCATTCCGTTTGACCACTCATCCACTTCAGTAAGCACCACACACATTTACTCCATCAGCAACCTCCCAATCAGCTTTCCTTAATCAAGCTCATGTTTGTTTTCTCATTGCCAAAGTAGTACTCCTCACAGTATCACACATATACTGGTGAGGAGTTCCTTTCAGCAACCTGAGATGATTACATAAATGAAGGCCGGATTATGGCTGAGTTCCCCCAAATGTATGTCATGACATGACCCGTGAGAGATAATGGCGTGGGCGGTTTGTTTGTGCATGAGCATTTGGCAGCAAGCAGAACAAGCACCAGCGAGGACACGCATGAAATCATCTTCAACCACTGCACCATATCTAAACAGTTTCTTAATCTCAGTCAGCTAGCTGCTCGCCTGCATGCGTGTCAGCTTGCGTACGCACTCGACTGACTAATTAAACCCGGTCCACGCACGAATCATGCGCGATCTAATCTAACCTGTGGAGAAGGAGAGTTCATTGCACTGAATAATTAGTCCACGCGCGGCTTCGTCAGCAATCAGCTGAGATGAGAGAGAGAGAGATACTAAGCAGAAATTACCGGAAATTTTACTTTAACCCTCGAGTTCTGTCAATGCCGCTGTGCAGAAGCCAGCTGATCCTCTGCTTATTTTGAGAAAAAAAGGCATGGGCTTTTGCTCGTCACGTCAAATCTCGCCGTTCGTCGTCAGAGTGAAAGATGTCTTGGTCTCGTCCTGGTGTTTCTTCTCCCTTTGCAGCATTGGTGTCTAGACGCGAAAGGCAGATTAAACCGAAGCTAGCTACTCCCTCCGTTTAGGTGTATAGGGCCTCTACCAAAAGGCAGCACGACCAAGGTAGATGATGACTGGTTCTATTACTCCCCAATCAACGATTAGCCTATTAACTAGCCAAGACATGCATTGGTCAAACCGTCTCATACCACCCGTTAGGAGCAATTGTAGGAGGAGAGAGACGGCATGTAACTTCCAATTAATTAGGCTAATTAATATTTAGGGCCTTATTTTTGCTTAGTTTGAGAACAAATATTTTTTCATAAGAGACCCTATACACCTAAACGGAGGAGAGTAGCTGCTTTTCGTTCCGTTCAACGGCAGGATCATCAAGTAGTAAATGGCCCCCTTTTCAATCGAGGCTAGGACTACCCTTTTCTAAAAATATATATAAAAAAATCAAGTACTCTCTCCGTCCAAAAATAAGTGTCTCAAGTTTGTACAAAAATAGATGTATTTAGACACGTTTCATGTATAGATGCATCCACTTTTGGGCAAACTTGATACACTTATTTTTGGACAGAGAGAGTAGTAAACGGCCGCAGCACAGGGGCGTCTGCTGGACCGAGAAAGCTCGAAACTTTCGGGTGAGATTGATCGATCGATGCAAGAACGAGTCGTACGTTTAGACGAAAACGCAAAGAAACTACTACCCCTAGTGGAGCAGATTTGTCAACGGGGAATTACATATGAATATATTTGTCACCTGTCGATCGATCGGGTACAGCTAACTGCTCCTCCAGACTGAGGCCATGTGGACCGGCCAAGGATTGTTATTTGGTGATAAAAAGTTGTGTGGATGTGAGTACGTAATCGGCTTTGGATCATCGGATGGCGTTCAATATGTTTCATGTGTGGATATAACAATCCTGGTGGAAGAAGGACGTGGACCTGAGAGCCCCCGTTGAGAGTCGAAGAAAGCCTCCAGATCCCGGGCCGTTCCCGGACCTCCTTCCATGGCGCGGCCGGCCGGAGAGGAGTAGGGAGAGGTGCACGGCGGCCTGTATATACTAGGAGTAGTTTTAGGATGAGTTGCTTTGGAGTTTGGTCCTTTATGGCGTGTTGGAGTAGTTCCTTGGTCCTTGGCGACCATGGCCAGGGTATCTCGAAGCTTTGCTTCGTGGCTGCGGCGTCAAGGTGGCAAGTGACGGCGCAAGTGGCGGACAAGGTTGCGAGCATCTCCATGAATAAGGTGCGCAAAGGCAGCTACACCGACGAATCTGCGGGTATTTCGTCGGCGTGGTGGAGATCTGTCTTTCTCTTGGCTTCATGGTGGAGAAGGGGAAAGGTGGGGATACGCCGCTGCCTCAATAAGCCCGATGTGGAGGTATGCCGTCATCGCTATCATCTCTGCTTGCCTCCCCTGGTCCGTGGCAGGAACCTAGGGTCTGATGGCGAGCCAATTTCTTCGATGCGGTGTGGGCGTGCCTGTACTGCTCCGGCGAGCTTGAAGACTGCTCCTGTCGTTCTCTCTTTGGGTGCCATGGTGGCGATGCAGGAGGTCGGCGGGATGGCGGATGGTGAATTGGAGTGGTGCTGGAGTTTAAGAACCTGCTGTTGGAGCAACACATCGGCAACCCCAGATGGTTGGCCGACATCCATGGCCATGAGTTGGCCCTTCAAGCCGGAGAGATTTCCCGGCGTTATTGCAACCTCCTTTGTGAGGCCCTCGAGACTGGCCGCTGAGGGCGTTGCCGGGACAGAGACAAGTGGTTTTGTCCCCGTCGAACTCCATGGCTGCAGCGTGCTCGTCTCTGTGCTCCCCGGTGGAGAAGAAGGAGGACTCAATTGCGTTTCCATATTTTTCAGCGAGGCCTTCCTTACAAATGTCAAGGACCTATATGTAATTTTCCTATTTCATGGGGTTCTTTGTAATCATGTGTACCTCCATCGTTGTTTATAATGAAGGTTCTGCCCCTTTGGGGCGCTCCCTGTTCAAAAAAAAACAATCCTGGTGGACAGCGGTAGTTCGATTTTAATTCGATTCGGAAGGATCCAGAAGCAAGCCGATGTGAGGATGAAGACGAAAGGGGGATTAGCAAGATGAACAAAGATCAGGTCCGTTTTCTTCCGTGGGAAGTAATAAAACGATAACAGCTTAAATCGTCATCATGTTTTCGCTGAACGAAACAAGATCATCGTACGCCAAAGCTAAGTACACGGGAAGGAAACGCCTGTGTAAAATGGTACAAGGACCTGCAAGCTTATATGATACAGTAGTTTTCGTCCTGTTCTTTCATAAATCGGATGCTCTGTAACTTGTAGGTACAAGGATCTGAGGCTGAAATCAGTTCCAAATCGAAGAAAGAAGAGAACTAAAATATATGAACATTATATGCAAAACAAATTGTCAAAATGTTTCTTATGAAGAATATGCATAACACAACTAAAATTTCCTCAACCATATGTTGAGAAAGTCCTCGAGAAGGATGGGAATGAAAATCCCAAGAGGAGCATGAGATAGAGGGTTAAAAAATCCTTTGATGATGATTTATATTGCAGAGACATTTACATCTCAGATGTAGATGACTGAAAATAAACTTTCTATAATAAGATGGACTCGATTCTTTCCTGTGGAACTTGGGAATTTTAGAGCGACCCTATGGTTGTAAACTAGTGGGCTATAACTGGGTGTTAATCAAGAAGCTAAAACCTGATGATACCATTGAAAAGTACGATGCACGACTGGTGGCAAAGGGCTACACCCAGAGAGAAGGAAAAAATTATTTGACACAGACTCACACCATTTGTGAACTACTTTCGCTGGCTGCCTCTTATGGTCTTATCTTTCATAAAATAAACCAAGAGGAATTTATATCGATCAGTCGATCAGCCTGATGGGTTTTGGTGAAGGGTAAAGAGAGAAAGGTGTGCAAATTGTTAAAATCTTGTATGAGCTCAAGCAAGCACCTAAGTAATGTCATGAGAAGTTTTGAAAGAAATCTAACTTATGCAGGCTTTATCATTAATGAGTCTGATAGATGTGTTTATTATCGCCATATACGAGCTGATAATATTACATTATACTTGTATGTTGACGAACGTAATGATTTTCGGTTCAAGCATGATATTGATAAATGAACCTAGGTATTTTCTTATTGAAGAGTTTTGATATGAGAGATCTCGAGAAGCTGATGTGATTATGAATATTAACCTGATTAAGGATGAGACTGAGATAACGTTAATTGCAATCACATTATGTTGAGAAGGTCTTGATCCAGTTTAGCTTTATAGACAACAAGCTTTTTCCAACACCTTATGATTCCGATGCGACACTGAAAAAAAGGAAATGAAAAATCAATTAAGATACTCTCAAAATGATCAATTCACTCATGTGATATTTAAACTCAATTTGAACTCAACTTCGTGTGTAGCCTAGTAGTATGCCCCAAGTAAGTCGCGTACACAATCACCCGATCGCAGGATAATTTTGGATTTTAATCTTACAAAAAGAGAATAATAGGCAAAAAGAATGAGCGCACAGGCATGCAATCGAACTGGAGTTGTCCCCCGGGAGAGAGAGCGCAGCCATCACGCTAGTTTTAGGTGTTCAAATTCAAACATTTCAATATCTCGAAAAATGACCTGTAATCACCTTTCCTGGGGGTGCTTGAGAAACTCGGTTATTGATCGGTAACCAGATTTACCGACCGGTAACCGAAACCTTAGTCAACACTCGATCTTCCTCAACCCGAAAGAGAGAGCCAGTAAGATCTTTTGAATATCTCTCAAAACTCTAATCTTTTCGCTAGGTGAAAAGAACTGACTGCCGCATCGCTCTTTTTAGTCCGATTACTTAAGTGCACTTATGATTAGAACAAAACCTTGCTGTCAGTTGCTACTACTCCGGTGCATACCCTTTTTGATATTCGATTAGATTGTATACCCTCCCGTATTGGAGAGAAATATTTTTGGCTCACGAGTTCCAGTAATACTGATTTTTTTAAAATTCGAAAATGGTATTTTGAAGTATAAAAAATCACGAAACAAGTCACTTTGATACTCTGCATAGTTTTGCTCGATAATACGTTTTATTTTAGGCTACACAATCACAAAATCATGACTTTGAAGAAGGTAAAAAAGAACTCACATTACTTGCTATCTTTGTCTTTTTTGTGTAGACCTTGTCGTACATGTCATGTATATGTACTCTTCTATGCTTTTTTTCATAATCTTTTGAGACGACTTTTTCTAAAACAAGATCATTGGAGCTCGGAAGTTACAAGTGTTTTTCGCCCATATTGTTGTTTCATTTTTAATGAAAAATCCTTTTGATATTGCATCCATTTCTGAAAGTAAGGCGTATTGTTTTTGCAAAAGTCAAACGGCATTAAATTTGACCAAAACTTTCTAGTATCAATTTTTTGAAATTCCATTGACACATACTCATGTTATCTACGTATACTCTGCATAGTTTTGCTCGATGGTACAGTATATTTTAGTCTACACAAAATCCACAAACTATGACTATAAGAAGTCACTTTACTTGCTACCTTTGTGTTTTTTGTGTAGAGCACGTAGTTTAGATATTTGTCTTTTTTTCTAAACTAGCATGGCGGCCCTCGCAAATGCGAGGGCATTTCTTTATTGGTGTTAAAATGACGGATTAAATGGTATTTTCATGGGATGTGGTAGAAAAGTATAGCCACCAAAATGTTATGCTGATAAAAAAATCATTTTCATGAAATGCATTTTAAATTTGTGGATGAATTATCAGTAATAAAATCATTGATTTATGTTGTTGTTTTAACCTGATGTTGAATCCATTTCCCTATTAAAGCCACCCTTTTTATCTCTCACATACATAGGTACGTGTTATCATGTAACATCAACCTAACAACCTTAGCACAAACTTAAATCCTCCCAAAACTAATTAATGATTAAGAATATAAAGATCAAATTGTAATTAGTCGGGGCCACTTGACGAGTTACATCTTTAAATAAGGCGCAACATGTATATATTTTGTGTCTATTTAATTATTAGGATCTACCATACAACATTTCTTTGTTGATGATTGTACATTCTGGTATCTAATAAATGTGTAATATGTTGATATATTGCTCTCCCAAGTTGTATGATATATGATTTTATAATTTTACTGAATTTCATCTGAAAATTTGATGGATGTATTTGCGCCTGCATGTCGTCACCCATAGAGTGTCTTTGAAAACAAATAGGACAATATTTGTTTGCTCTTCATGTCTTGCACAAATAGACCTCGAATAATATCATTTGTAATGTTTGGTTGCCAATCTTGTATGCATAAATGGCCATGTAGGCTTTTTGCAATTGTGATGAAATTTATCTTATTACCCAAATATGTATAAATAATAACATTATGTTTGTCTTTTGAATTTTTTACTTGCTTTTCATGTTTATATAAATGTGTATGCCCATTTACACACTGGACAACCGTTTTTTTAGAAACACAGTACAAACACAGATGCTCACAAACACGAGTATACACTCACCCCTATGAACGCACACACGCAACCCTACCCCTATGAGCACCTCCGAAATACTGAGCCGGCGGATTGAGTCTTGAAATTGACGAAGTCACCACGGGCGCCTCGCTGCCGACGGGAACGTCGCCTCCCACTGAAAGAATATTCCGCCTAAATGCAACACACAGACGTTAAACCTGGGGTTTGAACTCTGGTGGGCTGAGGGTACAACCACCCTGCTAACCATCCAACCACTGGTTGGTTTGCAACCGTTTTTGTTATCTCATTGTTTCCTTTGTTCCTTTAAATTGCGGCTGGGCATTTTTCTGTTCCATCACGGTGGGTCTAAGCGATATTATTCGCACAATGCAATTAGCGATGCGGCTTGTCGGACGTAAAGATAAAAGAAGTAAGGATTAAGGAAAACCTACCTAGTTCGGCCAACTCCTTTTTATTCTCGGGTCCAATTAAGCAATACTACCAAATATTTTCTTATAATATTAAACACGGACATCTTTCATTGACTTCGAGGAATTGGTTTTTGACCGACTATCAGCTATATAGATTATGGATCGTGTTATTCTTCAAGACTTGGCTAATTATACGTTCGGTCGGAAGCGCCGATCGACCGAGTATATATGTCCGGCCGGAAGCGGTCAAGCGGACATACAATCTGAGTAAATGCGATGCATGACATGTACTCCCTCTATTCTGAATTAATTGACTCAGATTTAGTCTTAAAATTGACTCAGATTTAGTTCAACTTGTACTAAATCTGAGTCAGTTAATTCAGAACGGAGGGAGTAACTGTTAGTTGTGTGCACGTTACATTTTTTGTAGGAAACATGACGTGATTTGGTTTACGTGTTGAAACGACTTGTTTGTACATATTAATGTTGTACGTAACTTTTTCATCGTGTAATCTCAACCATCACAACAAAATCAATGGATTATATATTTATAACCTATGTGGCTTAATGTGGTGGCTCGAAAAACTAACTCATTTTGCTTTTACTATATAATAGAAGATAGATACATCTAGAATGGACGCACTCTTTTGGCTCACGGTGACACGCGAGGAGCGAATCCGGACGGCTGTGGCGGCTTCGCGATCCGTGGACGAGGTAGCGTTTTTTATTACTAAAATGTGAGGGAAATGTGAGGGAAATTGACAAATGGTTGAATACAGGAGCGAATACGCATTGAATGCCGGACGATGTGCGTCACTGGGACATCTCGGGACATGTTCATTGGTTGGCGCAGGGCTGGATTTGTTTTTGAACCTGGCGCAGGGCTGCTATGTTCATGATGCCTGTTTGTGGGCTTTCTGTTTAGCACGATGGTGAAAAAAGGCTTTCAGCATCACAAATTGCTCTTAACGATGATGACAACGTTTTAGTCATCCGAAACGAGGAAAATTATTTCTTCCGTAAAAAGAAGGAAACAATTCATTAGTTGGAGTGATATTATTTCTGGTAAATAACACAAACTAGTGTGAATGTGCAGAACGTTTGGTGGTAAATAACACAAAATTATTCCACACGTGCACAAGAAATAATCGTAGAGACGGCTTTTCGATTCAAATTAGTGTGAACGTTTGCTGAAATTAGGACATGACAAGCAAATTTATAAACAGGGACATAGAGATTAGTACTCGATAAATCTTAATACATGGTTGAGAAAAATAAAAACAGACTGAAACGATTACATGACCTTGACAAAACGAAAAAATAAAAGACGATCAAGATAGAAGGAACTAGTGTCCCATTGGGGGGTCACTCTAGCGAGCAACGTGGAAGACGCGCACGACGGGCTGGACGAGCGGGAGACCCCAGTCATACATCAGGTTGGGGTTGACCTTGACGCAGCACAGGAGGGTGTCGCCAACCCAGTAGACGTCGCCGTGGAGCCATCCCGCGGCTCCTTCTTCCTCCAGCAATGCGTACAACACAGTGTCGTCCGCCCCAGAATGGAGCTTCTGCTTTGCCATGGCCTCACCGGAGACATGGCTCAGATAGATCTGAGCAGCGCGCCAGGTGGAGAGGGTACCTCCCCATGCGAAGAACTGCACGGTGTTGCCCATGTTCCATGGTCTTGGACCAAGGAACCTGACAGCACCAGAAGCGATTCTTGGCTGGGCTAGTCCTAGCAACTCGAACTGTTCGCGATCCATGGGAACTTCTGTGGGAGGATGCAGACGGTTGATGAGAGAAAGGTAAATGGTGGGGGGTAGAGAAGAGTGAATGGACGATGAACAGGCAAGCTTCACCGTCTGCGGTAAATAAAGAAGCGTCGTGAAGAAGCCGGAGCAGTTGCACCTACCAGCATTAACCCGCCAAGGAGAAGGACCGCGAATCGTCGCTGCATTGAATTTTACTGAACATGGATACTACCGCACACAAACGCTGTGACGCTGGACACGCAGTGTGTACACGTCCTCTGTTGGGACACGTACGTAGTGTGTACTGGGGAGCGTCGTTTCACACCTCACTGTGATAAAAAAAATCTAAAACTAAACAAAAAAAATTGTGTTTATTTGCAAGCAAACATGCACTGCGTATTGTGAGTCGCCAAAAACGACATCTGTCAGGGTTAGTGACAACTTTTACCGGTGTGTTTTATAGTCCAAAAAGTGTTGTAAAAAAATGTTACATATATACCGCAATGTGCCGAGTTAACAAATCCCTCTCCACCGGGAACGTGTCCGTTCTACATTCCGTAGCATTCATGTGTTCCTCCTTTTCAGATTTCATGTTTCAAAACTGGATTAGATGTTGGTAAGAGTTAGTTTTCCCGAACTTTGAAATGAGCTTCAAATATTCAAAAAAGTCAAAAAGAGGGAAATCATGCGCACATAGACGTCTTGTGTCATATACTAGCAATTCAAGTTGATAAACCAGGTCTATACACATCCAGGTGAAAAGTTCGTGTGCTTAAGGTGATATACTCGAACTATGGCGTATGAACTCAAGGTTGATGATAATGGGTTCTGGGTTTGCAACATGAAATGTTCAAACACTTCACCAAAGTTTCAGTTTAGAATGTCTAAGAAGGAAGCAGGCTTAATTTTCCATTTTTCATGTTTCAAACTTGTTTAATGTTGGTCAAAGCTAGTTTGACCGATGTTTGAAACAAACTTGAAATAATCAAAATAATTTAACGAAAAGGAAATCGTGCGCACATAGTCATCTTGTGTCGTATACTATCGATTCAAGATGATATACAAGATGTACACACGTTCAGATCGCGCACTTACACAGAGCGCGCATTGTGGGTGGGAGTTCACGTACGGTTCGTGTCCAGATCACGCTTGGTTTGTTGACACGGGTGCACCGACGCAGATATGCATGAAAACAAAAAGTTAATGGTGTCAGTTCTCGCAAAAAAATATTCCGATACGTCTAGATGTCTCACATCGTCTCCAACTGTAGTAACTTTGACCAGAACCACGACGCACATCAACTGTTCGACACTTGTACTCCACACGTCAATATGCAGCAAATGACGTGATGAACACTTAGAGGCATGTCATTTCGACGAGACGTCAAGCGCGGTCACACAGTGTCATCATTGCAAATATAAATTTGTAAGTTGTGTTGTCATTTCCAACTGCAAATGGGGAGAAAACGAAGCGAACCGCCTGTTCGGTGCCGCAGGCTGTTGTCGATCTACGCGCCGGCGGCAGTGAATTCATCAGTATCGCTTCACGAATAAAAACCCCAATCCCATTGCATTGCGGTTCCTCATTTTCTCTCTTCTCTCCAGCCCCGAAAACCACAACCACCCTTCTCTGCAATGGATCCATGGTGGTAGAACCCAGCCATCTCGAGCGACTCCGACGGAGAGGGGAACCCGATCTTGTGGTGGGAAGAGGGCCACGGGCATTGGCAGGAGCACGCCGGCTCCGACGACGGCGAGGGCGACGACAACGACCAGGAGGAGGACGGCGATGGCGCCGACTACGACCCCGACTCTGACGACAACGCCGGGTCTGAGGAGGAGGACTCGGACCCGGAGTTGGAGCCGCAGGACGGCGACGGCTCCGACTCCGACTCGGACGACGATGAGGAGGAGGAGGACGACGAGGAGGAGGAGGACGACGATGACGACGACGATGATGAACCGCCAGCCCAGAGGCGGCGCATGTAGGAGCCGAGGCCGAGGCCGACGTAGTAGCAGTAGCAGTGCTTTAGTTGCACTGCTACTGATTAGTAGTAGATTTAGGCCGCCGTCGGCGTAGTAGCAGTGCATAAAGCACTGCTAATCTCCTGTAAAATCCGCCGTCATCTTTTGTTATCGGTGTATATTTCAATATTAATCTCCTGCTAATCGTGATCACAGTTCCGTTTTGTAATCCTGAATCACAAGTTCTTCAGTTCAGTTTAGGTGTTTACGACGTAGTCCCTCTTTCAGTTTCTGTTTCCTGTAAATGTGAATAATAATTTCAGTTTAATTTCATTGTTAACGACGTACTAATCAACACACGCTCCCTAATGAGTTAATTAAGTTAACGACTTGTTAACCGTGGGGCCGATACCCTGCTTAAACTGAAAGTTTTCCCCACCTAACTCGCTTCCTGTCCCCAATCAACTCGCACCCTGTCCCCACTTGCCCGGTCCCACGAGTAGCGCCAGGCCGACCCCACAGGTCAAGGGAAGAGAGGGTCAAACGAGGTTGACCACACGGAAAATGCCGTCTTGGCCTAGTGAGTAAAGACATCAATTTTTTTTACTTATGGGTTCCGGTGAAGAAAAAAAACGTTGTGTAAAATATCAATTCAGATGTGTTTGAGCAGTTGACAAATTTTGAAATTTTGTTCTTTGTATAACAAAAAGAAACATGCTAGGACGTGTTGGCGGTTCTAGGGCATGAAATCAACATGAATATATTTTACTTGCCTGAATGGTGACGACACTTTGGTCATGTAATTTGTACGGTAAAAACAAATGATGTGTTGTTAGTGAGTGCACCATGATATGGCTGTTAGGGTTTACGACAGTACCCATCGTCTGGTTAAGCTCCGTGATGAGAGATGATGGTTTGAGTACGAGCATGATGCATTAATCACGCAATAAATGTCCCCCTGAGACAAACAGTAATTAATTATGACCCCCCGAGATGGTGTTACTGTTTATCGTTCTTCCAGCTCTCGACTATGCGAGGAGCGGGGAGCGGGCTCCTCGTCGGGATCTCCACATTTTTTCCTCGTGGTTGCTGAATCCGGTGGACAGGCGAGATTACAGGGCTAGAACTAGGCTAGCATGCAAAATGGTGCAAGCTGCAGCGGGTATTTCCAATTTGTACTTTTCAGATCTATCTTCGTTTCTTGTTTTGTCACGTCGTATTGAGACCTCAGATGAATTGTGGATACAGGATTCTGGAGACTGTTCCGGAAGAAACTGATATCGAAACAGTGGGCGTTGATGACCCACAAGTATAGGGGGTGTATCGTAGTACTTTCGATAAATAAGAGTGTCGAACCCAACGAGGAGCAGAAGGCAGAAGGTGTTGACAAGCAGTTTTGATATGGAATTCACTGAGAATACTAGCAGACAAGTTTTTAGTGGTTTTTGATATAGCAGATAAATAAAGTACAAGTAAATAAAATGCAGTAATAATAATTGCAGCGAGTGGCCCAATCCTTTCTACAGCAAAGGACAAGCCGGTAGGTTTACTTATGATGACCAAACGTTCTTGAGGATACACGGGAATTTTGTCAAGTGCTTTCGCTTCATATAGTTGATTAATCTTCATTGTTTTGATAAGTGTTGTGTGTGAACCTATGCTAATGCACTGCCCTTCCTAGGACTAATACAAACTTGTGATTATACCCCTTGCAAGCATCCGCAAATACAAGAAAGTAATTAAGATAAATCTAACCACAGCCTTAAACTCTGAGATCCTGCTATCCCTCATGCATCGATATACCAACGAGGGTTTAGGTTTCTGTCACTCCGTCAACCCACAATTGGCAACCGAATACACAATGCATTCCCCTAGGCCCATAAAGGTGAAGTGTCACGTAGTCGACATTCACATGACACCACTAGAAGAATAACACCACAACTTAAATATCAAACCATTAAATATTACTCAACATAATTCACTACTAACATCAAGACTTCTCCCATGTCCTCAAGAACTAAACGAACTACTCACAAGACATCATATGGAACATGATCAGAGGTGATATAATGATGAATAACAATCTGTACATAAACCTTAATTCAACGGTTTCACTCAATAGCATCAACCACAAGGAGTAATTAACACCGGGAAAGTTTCCCCTATGAACTAGACAAGATTCAACCCTAGATGTTACAGCAGAACGAAGTGGAACGGCGGAGATGATGGTGCTAGCGGTGGAGATGATGATGATGATGATCCCAATGAAGTCCAGCTCGATGACGGTGACGATGGCGATGATTTCTCCCCTCCGGGAAGGAATTTCCCCGGCAGATTTCTCGCTGCCGGAGAGCTTTTCTCTCTCTGGTGTTTTCCACCTCGTGGAGGCGGCAGAATATTTCCTCGACGATCCCCCTAGGCTTAGGGTTTCCTGGGGATGATGTACGCGAAGGGGCACTGGCAGAGGTGGGCCAGGACCTCCTCGCCACGTGGCGGCGCGCCACGACATGGTGAGGGCCCATGATGGCCCACCTTGGCCTCCCCTTTTGGCTACCTCCTTCATCTGACAAAATAGGAACTTCGGGATATTTTCCTCGAACTATTGATCTTGAGAAATATGGTGTCTTGACGGTCCTTTTTCCAGCAGAAATCTGACTCCGGTGGTTAATTCTCCAATAATCATCAAACATGCAAAATAGGTAAAATAACATAAGTATCATCTCTAAATATGAAATATATCAATGAATAACAGTAAATTATGATATAAAATAATGATGCAAAATGGACGTATCAGGCGACTCTCAGAGCGATCTGAGGGGCAAGGGAGAGTGCAATGGCCAAGATGGTGGTCAAGATGTCGATAGCGTCAACAATGGCGTGGGGACTTCTTGCTCAAAGGACAGCTGGTTGCGAAGGTATAAAACGAGCTAATTTTATAGAACTTTTCGCTTAAAGGAAACTATGTCGTTAGTTCTAAGGTTGGCAATTGTAGAAATAAAATTTGGTGTGGTCGAAACTTGGTCTTCGTTCTTGTTTAAATATATATTTCTCCTGCTGGCAATGATAATTTGTGAAAACAGCTAGTCACGTATAGGGTATGTGATGACTTAGTGAAAAACCGAACGAATACATGAAAAATATGTTTTACAACTTTCAGACCAAGGATTGGTACAATGGCCGACGAGAGGGAGACACACGCTGAAAGGGTGTCAGCACTTGAGACATCTCTTAGAGAGTTTGCACAGCGGACAACCACAGAGATTGTTAACCCTGTGGTGGGAGTAACTTTCGATTCGATTGGAGAGGCTTATGATTACTACAACCTTTATTCTTGGGAATGTTGATTTGGCATCCGCTATGGGAAGAGCAGGCAGAATGTGAAAGGGACAAAGTGTATGCAGGAGTTGATGTGTGTTTGCGTGGTACAAAACAACATACTCTAAGATTGTACATATCCATGTTAGTATCATGTATTATGCGCTGACTGTGAATATTTCTTGTTCTTCAGGGTAAGTCTAAAGCGTCAAACACGACATCCAGCCGTTGCCAGTGCCCTGCCATGATTAGGTTGCTGCGGACAAATGATCAAGACTGGTTTATAAGTGAGTCAAGGCTTGTGCACAACCACGCACTGCTATTGACATGTGCAGAGATGCTGCATTTCCCATCTCATAGACACATTGATAAATACACAAGGGAGTTGGTTTCACAACTCCGTGAAAATAACATTAACTTGAGCAAGGTTTATAGTATTATTGGAAGCTTTTTTTGGGAAGATAGAAAACGTACCATTCACTAAGAGGGCTCTTAGAACATTGTGTGGGAAAATCATTAGAGAACAAGGCGATGATGATATTAAGAAAACAATGCCGGTTTTCTCTGAGATGAAAGAAAAGGACATTGAGTTTACCTACACCGTGCAGGTTGACTCTGAAAGCAGAATTCAGACTTTGTTGTGGACAAATGGTAGGAGCAAGCTCCAGTATCATCATTTTGGTGACGTTGTTACCTTCGACACTACATACAAGACTAATCTGTATGACATGCCATTCAGTATATTTGTCGGAGTGAACAACCATTTCCAGAGTGTACTGTTTGCCGGTGTGTTGATGCGCGACGAGAAGATAGAGAGTTTTGAGTGGGTGTTCACATAATTTGTGAAAATGATGGGTGGAAAGAGACCAATTACGATACTGACTGGTACGAGCATGTCATTAATTTTATGTTTTTTGTGGAACATGTATGACATTCTTGATGTTTTACTAACTGGTGAATCGTACTATTAAACATATCAGGCGAGGGCGATGGAGGTTGATATTGAAAACGTTTGGCCCGAAGCGACACATAGATGGTAAAAGTGGCATGTTTTGCGCAAAGCCAAAGAGTGCCTTGGTTCTCACTACAGCAAGAAGAGTGGGTTCCGGACAGAATTCCACAACCTCGTCGATGAGATGCTGACAGTTGACGAGTTTGAAGATGGGTGGAAGAGTTTGGTGGAAAAGTATGGACTATCTGGAAATACTTTTCTTGTCCAGGCTTACGAAGTGCGTAAGAAGTGGGCCACACCGTATTTCAGTGGGAAGTTTTGCGCGAAACAAACAAGCACGCAGAGAAGTGAGAGTGCAAACCATATGTTGAAGAACTATGTGTCGCCTACTTGTCCAATGAATATTTTTGTTAAGCTATACAAAACTGCAGTATGACAGAGAGCAGGAGGAGGGGTTCCAAGAAAAAAGGACCAGGCTGGTGAGTGGATGATTTGTATTGGATATATACATATTGCCTAACATTTAAGGAGGAGTGTACATTCTGTTTTATGCACTAATGTTGATGTTAACGCAGGCGGGTGCTGTGCTGAAAGTTAATATCCCACTCGAAAGACATGCGAGCAAGGTGTACACCTGAACAATGTTTGAAATGTTTGGAAGAGCTCTATATGTTACTGGGTCATTTGTTGTCCAGACAGTAGAACCGATGAGGAAGTATGTGGCAATACATGTCAATCCAGCATTTAGGCCAGACTGGTTCAAGAGCCGTTACGAGGTGAACATTGCAGATGATGGTTCAACCTATACCTGTGAGTGTGGAAGATATGAGCATATGGATATGGTGTGCTGTCACATAATGAAGGTAAACAACGATGTGCGGAACATTCAAGTGATGTAGGAAATATGTGCGAGGAAGAAAACTAACAAAAAGTGTTTTGATACAGGTGATGATCACTCTTGATTTGCACAGGCTTCCAGCTCAGCACATTATGAAAAGGTGGACAGTTGATACAAGAGACATACTCCCTAACCATATAAAACACTACCAGAAGGATATGGGACCTCCAGAAGCAATGACATTCAGACATTCTGCAATGTATATAACTGCGCTGGAGGTTGTTCATTTGGGGGATAGCAACCCTGGTGCTTTTGAATGTGTTATGACAGGGTTGTGTGATCTCAAAGCAAAGGCAATTGGACTGTCTGGTGAAAAGGATGGACTGAGCATGCTGGAGAAGTCGAGAGCATCTTCATTGTCAAACTCGGTTGGGCGTGGACTTCCAACGACAGCGAGAGACAAACCGCCTTACGAACAGACAGGGAAAAGAACCAGGTTTTGCAGTATTTGCCGATGCGAGGGACACAAGAGCACTACTTGTCCACATCGTGGAGACCGTCCTGTGAAACCAAGAAAAGATCCCCAATGCAGCAACTGCGGTTTGACTGGCCACAGGAAGACGAGTTGTACAAAACAAATGTTCAGTTTGATGCCATGTGTTAACATTGCTGATGCCTTGTAGTTCATACATTTTTTTTGATTTGATTGCTCAAAGGTCTCATGTCGTGTACTATTGTAGAGTATATCTGTTGTAACTGTTATATTTGGAGAGCATGGTTGTAAAGCTTGAACCATGTACTGTCACGTTTAATGTTCGTTTTCAAAAATGAAATTTGAATTATAGTTGGCAATAAATGATGGCTTCGCCTGGTTGCGGGAGGTGTGTATAAACCGGAGGTTGCTGTGGTGTGAGTGCACAAAGCTCAGGATACAGCCAAGCCCATATAGGAGAAATGGAGAACCTCGATGTTTTACCGGATGCAGCCGTGTTTGAAACGCCGAAGAAGATCTTTGAGCACACCGACGACGAGAGCAAAAAGGTTAGTGAGGCTCGTGTAAACGTTCATCTAGATCTGGAAACGGTGTTACCAATTTTCGTTTTCTAATTCTTGCTGCTTCCTGAAGGTCGACGAGTGTTTCACGCTGCTTGGTAGCACCTAGTCATTAGGTATAAACCATGATGCATCATAACATAAACTGATTGATAAAATCAAGCCTAATTCACAAAAGAGCATCATGTTCCGTGCCATCTAACAAGTTGACCATATGACTAACATGGTAATATAGCTAACTAGGGTTTTTGCAATTTCAATGGACCAGAACCAACTGTACAGATAGAAATCACAACTTAACATCCAAATCAAGATCAAAATGAGGGGAAAACAATTGATATTAGGACACAATATTAAAAATTTGGAAGGAAATTACTGTAAAAAAATTTAAGGTTGGAAGTACAGTTTGTATGGTCTTGTGAGAAGCAGATAAAAGCAATACAAAAACACATATGAAAAAGTGTTGTCGTTAAACTAAAAAAAAGTGTTCCCGTAAAGATAAGGTATACATAAAGTAGCATAGGAAAATAGTAAAGATATTAAGAGGAAGTTGAACTAATACCTGCCATTTGAAAGACTGGGTGTTAACCATATGGGAGGCAACCAAGTCATCCAAAGTTCAGGATAAACCACATTAGAGGTGGTTTTATTTTCCAAGTTGTAAACTCCTATCTTGCGAGGATCATCTTTCCCATCAACTAAATTTTCAGGATCATCATCAGTAAAATAGACATGGTTTGGCAGCAAGTCTGGATATTCCATAACACTAAAGCAAGATGTGGTATTCTTTCCAATAAACAGGGCATACTGTAATATTCCTGTGATCTTGATTCTCTTGTGCTCCACAAAATCAACCTTGTACACTTCGATTTCAGATCTATATCTTTCACCATCAGGTGCGTTAGGATTGAAAACAAGCACCCTGTAAATTTGGAGCACATCTCCCCATGGTGCCTGAAGAATGTAACATTTCTGAACAACATCAAGTATTTTTTGTAAAACCCTTTTTTGGATGACTGATGGCCCATTTAAATCGAACGCATCAATAGCACCTTCAGCAGTCATTGCATAAAACAACCCATCATGGTAAATACAGTCCTTATAGAAAATATCTGCTCTGAGCCAAGTCCAGCGATCATCTCCTGCTTTGGCAAATGAGAGCTGCCAGTAGGGCTGGTGGATGAGCATGATAGTGCATCCACCCGTTGATGGATCGGCTGATAGAGCTGCCTATAGATAGACTACGTCGCCATACTCATCCAAAGAAAATGCGTATGGTGTGTCATCCTTCACTGTTGTACTCTCTGCTCCATAGTAGTACGACATCTCGTACTGGTGAAGAGCACCGTGATCATCGAGGATAGGTTTAACATGCTCCATCGCCGCCGCGGGAGGGAGCACGACCTTGTCATGGGTGATGGGGTTCAGCAGCATCAGGTCGGACTTTTCATCCATGGCGACTAGCCAACCGTGCGACGAGCCGATCCAGTTGCTGATGGGAGGGTCGGCAGGGAGGGGCATGGTGTAGGCCCTACGTTCGGAGAGACTGTACATTCCCAGGGCAGTCTGGCCAGTGGCGTTTGTGCAATAGAGTAAACAGGGTGTCTGGCGGGCAGGGCAAGCACTGATCCGGCGGACCGAGGTGAAGGCCTTATTCCAGGCGGTGCAGACGGCTGAAGATCGGAGTATGTCTGGGCACTCGAGCAGCTGCAGTACGCTGCAGAATACATCCGCTGGTAGCTCGGACCAAGTTGGAGCTTCCATGGTGATTGGACGAGATAGCTGCAGGCCAATCAAAGAGCCCAGGACTTAGTTGCAGCAAGTCCGGCGGCGCTCTACTACTTATAGACCCTTAATTGGACACCGGAACGAACTGGAAGTGCCTGACAGAGTCGGATTTCGAAACAACACGGAGAAAATCCTAAGCCAAATCCAGACTGGTTATACCCTGGATCCAAGCTAGAACCGTTGACCAGGGTCCAGGGGTACAGATCTGAATCCGGCCATGGTTACGCATTGGAAAACAAAATTGTGAAGTTGCGGACACCCGACCCGACCTCTCCTCCTCCCTCCTCGTCGCTCCCGCGAGCGGCGGCGGGGGGAAACCCTAAATCCCCTCCCTCTAAGCCACCCCCGCGTCCTCTCCTCTTCCTCGCCGCCGTCGGACAGCGCCTCCGGCCGAAGGCCGAGCGTGGGCGGCGGCGGGGCTTCCCATTCCCTCACGCGCGGGGCCATGGCGCGGGCCAGGGCGTCGGCCTGGGCGCCGGGCTGCTCGAGGGGCGCGGCGGCGCGCCTACTCCGGTGGGGGCGTGGTGGCTTCGTGGTGGTGGGGCGCACTATTGGCGGCGGCGGTCCGGGACAGTGCTCCTGGACGGTGGACGTCAAGGGAGACGCGGCAAGCGGCCGGGCGGGGCCGGAGATCTCGACTGCTTGGCGGCGGGCGCGGGGACGACATGGCCGGCCAGCGGTGACGGAGAAGTCTAGGACGGCACGGCAATCGGAGGCGGCGGGTGGTGCTGGCCGTGGACGGCGGGCATCGGCCCAGATCAGGCACCTGTGGGCCCGATCTAGGTGCAGCGGGCCCTGCTGATCTAGGTTTCAGGGGTTCCTATGAGGAACCCGTCCCCTGGCCATGGTTTGGCTGGGGTGCTAGATCCGGGCCACGAGCATAGATCCGACGACCGCTGGCAGGCCTGTTTCGCGCTCTGTGCAAAGCTGGCCATATGGGTCCGTGCTCGCGGGCCGGCCCGTGAGCACGCGTGCCCGGCCCGTCATGAATCTGGCACGTCACGCAGCTCAACGGGCCATGCCTGGCCCGCGGCACGCCTGGGGCCGTGCCTGGGCTTGGAGGCGAGGCCCGCGTGCCGGCACGGCACGGCCGTTTAACCGGACAGAAACGCAAAATATATACCTGAGTTCACTACGATTCGAACTCGCGACCTTCCTTCCTCACGCTAGCCGTGCTAACCAATCGAGTAGTTAGATGGACGACCTCGCCATCGACCAAGTGACAGGTACTTCCTAGTCTTGTAGCCGGAGCAACTCGCTCTCGCCCTCGCCCTCGCCATTCGCCACTCCGGCGCCGGCGCCCACAGCCTCCCACCGGCAGCCACTCTGGCACCGGTGGCCCCGTCATGGCCTTCATGGCGCCACCCTCCAGCCCGTCCAGTCCTTTCACCCCTCCCCATCCCGGTTTCGCGGGTACTCCGGAGCGCGTGGACCTCTCCGCTGGGAGCTCGGTGAGCTCTTCCGGATCTGCTGGGTCTCGGCAAGCCTCCAGCGTCGCTGCGCCGCCTAGCCCTGCCGCTGCTACGGCGCCTGCCGGGGCCGTCCTGTCCCATCCCGACGAATCCGGAGAGAGCCGCTGGATCAAGGTCCTGACCAAGAAGCAGAAGCAATCAATCCGCCAAGCCGGAGCGAATCCTGGACGCGATAAGAGCAGGTATGGGATGCGGTCCGGGGCCCGTCGGCATGCGCCAGCTACCTCGAGCCAAGCATTCAATGGCGCGCCGCCCCTCCGCTTCCTCCATAAATTGGACCTTCAGGGCAGGTGTTTTCGTTGTCTCTCACCCTTCCACTTCAGATCCCAGTGCTCATCCCCGATCCGCTGCCACCATTGTTACATCGCTGGCCACACCTCCAAAGATTGCCGAGCAAGCGATCTGCCACAGAAAGCTTTCCTCCCACCCACAAACACTCGCCAACCTCCACCGCCTAGTGCCCGCTCGCCCATCATCAAGCAAAAGCCTCCGGCTACTTCCCGCCTATCAGCTCACGCGAGAATTGCCTTCCCGCTTTCCTATGCCGACGCTGTTGCCCCATCTCCGCCTGCAGCCCAGCCGCTTGTAGCCCCACCACCACCACCCCCGCCGCCTTCGTCGCCGCCTGCTCCTGCTCCCGCCCCCACTGCTACGAGGCTCCCACCTCAGGCAAGGCTCAGCTTCCCTCCAGCGCAACCCTCCTAGCTGCTACCGATGGAGCCTCTGAGGACGGACACCTCGGTGCTCCCACTCGCCCACTGCTATGCGCCAGGAGCGGTCATGAGGAGGGTGGAGCGCGCCGTGTGCATCATCGAGAACTCCGGGGAGATGGCCGCGGACGAGCAGTTGCTCAGGTCGCACGCGGCGATCGTGATCGTTGCCGGCTCCGACCCCAACTTTTGGCCGGCAAAGATCGCTATCTCGCGTACCACTCAGGGTACGGAGTTTAGCGTCTTACGCAGGCTCGGCCCCTACTCGCAGAGTCGCCGTGGTCGGTGCCGGAGCGCTTCCTGCCCTCCGTGCAGCGAGCTGCTGAAGCTTGACCGAGAAGACGGAGAGATAGCGATGCAAACGGCGCCGGTGGGGCCCCTCCCCAACTCTGCCCCACCGCGTCGTGACATGCCTGTCGCTGCGCCCACCCTGCTCGCGTTGGCCTTGGCTGACTCGATGGGGTGTGAGCCACTCACGAGCGGCCCTGCCATGGCTATGGCTGGCCAACCGGAACTCGACATCTTCCCCGAGCTGGCGATGAAGCTGCTGCCTGAGGCCCCAGCACCCGAGGCTTCCCCCTGCGGGAGCCTGTTCCCTGCTGCTATTTTGCCAGGCTCGCTGCGTGGCGCCGAGCCTGGTCCTGTTGACGTGCCCCCCGAGGCGCTGACCCTAGACATCAACGTGGGCCCCACTATGCCCGCTGCAGCAGCTGACCTGGAGGTGACACCTAGCCCTAGCGCTCCTGATGCTGGCCTGGTGGTGGCATCAGGCCATGTTGTTGCACCGCTTGCTACAGCGTCCCCGAGCCCGCCAGCTGGATCGGGCCTGGCGCAGTTCATGATGGCACTCTCCACCAATGTCTCCCCTGGCCTGCTGCATGGCCCAGTCTTCAAGCCTGTTGGGCCGCCTAAAACTCAGAAGATGAAGCATGCCCACGTGTCGCAAACACCTCTTCGCCGCAGCAGCAGAATAGCAAATTTGCCGCCGGGCGGCACCTCGCTCACCATGGCTCAGCGCGCCATCTGTAGGCGCCTGGGCGAAGAGTTCGACGAACCAGAGGAGCAAGAGGAACCAGAAGCTGATCCGGTGGTGATGCTCGAGCGCTACGAGGGCTGCTTCGACCGCGGCAGGCTGAATTCTGACCAGATCAAGTCGCTTACTCAGCTGGCGATCACGGCCACGGCTAAGCCCAGGCGTGCGCGCGCGCGTGCGGCTGCGATCTGAGCGCATCGCGGCTGTCTGAAACCTGTCCAGTGTCGTAACCTTCCAATGGATCTGTGTACCTTTCTTATTTGGAATCCCAGGGGGCTTAACTCCCCGGCTCGTAGACTTGTTGTTAAGAATTTCGTTCGTGACCACTCTGCCACCGTTGTCTGTCTTCAAGAATGCAAGATCGCTGTGTTTACCCCTACCCTTGTCTCTGAAACCTGTGGTTCCAGCTGCTCTGAATTTGTGTACTCTCCGTCTGTTGGGGCCAGCGGCGGTCTCTGCTTGCTTGGAATCCCGATGTTATTGAGGTTACAAGTCACACCTGCTCCCGCTCCTTCATCGCAGCAAACTGTACCAGCAAGATTACAGGTGAAAGCTGGACCATGGTCAATGTCTATGGTCCTCAAATTGCTGCAGATAAGCTCCTCTTCCTAAATGACCTGAAGGCCGTAGCTGACGGAGCCGTGGGGCCGTTAGTTCTAATGGGCGACTTCAACTTAATTCTGCAAATGGCTGACAAAAACAACCCCAACGTTAATCGAGGACTGATGAATGCTTTCCGCCAGTTTCTCAATGCTGCCAAGCTCAAGGACATGTACCTCCATGGCAGGAGGTACACCTGGTGTAACGAGCAACAATGTAGTGTCATGGTGAGACTGGACAGAGTCTTATACAATGAACCATGGAATTCTCTATTCCCAAACTGCCTGCTCCAGGGGATATCGAGCTCGGCCTCTGATCACTGCCCTCTGATCCTTGCCACAAACCACAAATTCAGTCATAACAGGCAATTCAGATTTGAAAATCACTGGCCGAAGCTAGAGGGTTTCCAACAGATTGTGACTGATGCTTGGGCTACTGACTGCCATGACCAAGACCCTTTTCTGCGTTTCCATCACAAACTGATTAGTACGGCTAGAGCGCTGAAGGCGTGGGACAGTGCAAAGATCAATGACCTGAAGTTGAGAGCCGAGATTGTCAATGAACTCATCTACAGGCTCGACACTGCGCTTGACAAGCGGCAGCTCTCCCCGGAAGAACACACCTTCAGAAAATTCTTGAAGGTGCAATGCCTTGGTTTTGCGGCTGTTGAACGAAGCAAATGGCGCTAGCGATCTCGCTTCCTCTGGTTGAAAGAAGGAGACTGTAATACTAGATTTTTCCATGTGAAAGCCACGGCCAGACGTAGAAAAAACTTCATCCCCCCGCTGCAGCTCGAGGACAGGACAGTTTCAGACCAAGCTGAGAAAATTGAAGCCTTATGGGAGCACTTCAATGCCCTGATTGGCACTGTGCCGGCGAGAGCCCAGTCTATAAACCTGAATGCACTGAACTTTGATAACACTGCAAACCTAGCTAGCTTGGGAGAAACAATCACCGAGGAAGAACTCAAAACTGCAGTTTTCGGACTGCACGCTGAAAAGGCCCCAGGGCCAGACGGTTTTACCGGGCAATTCTTTCGCTCTTGCTGGGACACTGTGAAGGGCGACCTGCTGCTAGCAGTGAGAAAGCTTGAAACAGCCAACTCTCAGAACCTCGACAAGCTGAACTCAGCTACGATGATCCTCATCCCAAAGATCAATGGTGCAAATCAGCCTAAGGACTTCAGACCTATAAGCTTGATACACTGCTTCAGCAAAATTGTCTCCAAGATCTTGGCTACTAGAATGCAACCCCTGATGCAATCCTTGGTGCTGCCGTGCCAGAATGCATTCATAAAGGGCAGAAGTATACACGATAATTTCATGTATGTCCAAAGTATGGCCAAGGCACTAAGCAGAAAAAGATCCCCGCCATCCTTCTGAAACTCGACATCTCGAAAGCCTTTGACACGGTTTCGTGGCAGTTTCTGCTCGAGCTCTTAATTTTCAGAGGGTTTCCGAGAATTTGGTGCAATTGGATTTCGGTCCTACTGTTAACAAGCTCCACAAAAATCCTTGTCAACGGCGAGCTCTCCAATAAGCTGCAACACCGCCGAGGTTTGAGGCAAGGCGACCCCCTCTCGCCACTTTTGTTCGTGTTGGTGATGGACTGCTTGGCTAGACTTATGTCCAATGCTCACTCTGAAGGAATCCTGAACCCAATAGGAACACAACTTATAAAATTCAGAACATCACTCTATGCTGACGATGTAATGATCTTCCTGAAGCCAACCCTGACCGATCTGCAAGCCACATCCAGCATACTGAAGCTCTTTGGCGAAGCCACAGGTCTCAAACCAAATTTCAACAAAAGCAGTCTCATTCCGATTCGCTGCAGTGAGATCAACATCCAGCAACTCTCTGATACGCTAAATTGCCCGCTTGGCTCTTTTCCCTGTCGATATCTAGGGATGACACTGTCCGACAACAGATTGAGGCGAGCAGATTTTCAACACATCATTGACAAGCTAATTGCCAAGCTGGCTGGGTGGAAAATTGGGTGGATCACAATTGCAGGGAGGATTGTACTTGTCAGAGTTGTCCTATCGGCAATCCCAACTTTCCAAATGCTAGCCATTGCACACCCCAAATGGCTGGACAAGGCAATTGACAAAATCCGTCGAGCTTTTCTGTGGTCTGGGCAATGTGAGACCTCCGGAGGGAAGTGTTTCCTGCGTTGGAGCACCATCTGCCGACCCACTGACTTTGGAGGGCTGGGAATAATTCACCTTTAAAACCACGGGCATGCCCTTCGCATGAGGTGGCTTTGGCAGCAGCACAGTCAAGTGGACAAACCTTGGAATGGTCTCCCAATTCCCACTGATCGAATCACCACTAGCATCTTCATGGCGTCAACTGAAATAAGCATCGGAAACGGTCTGACAACAAAGTTCTAGCATGCACACTGGCTCAACGGCACCACTCTGAAGATCCAATTCCCTGCTCTCTTTAAACACAGCAAAGGCCATCACCTGTTGGTTGGGCATGCCTTGGTGAACAACAAGTGGATCTCTTGCATAAAGCCTAACCCCACCGTTGTTGTGCTAACAGAGTACCTTGAGCTAGCCAGAAACTTGCAGGCTGTTGTCTTAGATCACACTCGGGCGGACACTATCAGGTGGAGATGGAGCTCGAATGGACAGTACACTACTCGCTCTGCCTACTACTTCCAATTTCAAGGGCTTGTGTTGTCTAATTTCCCAAGACTGATCTGGAGCACTAAAATCCCCGCCAAGTGCCAATTCTTTGCCTACCTTGCCATTCAAGGAAGATGCCTCACTGCCGACCTTCTGCTCAAGAAAGGAATTCCACATAATCCGATATGTGCACTGTGTCACATCCACCCAGAAACGGCGCTGCACATGCTGGGCTGCTGCTCTTTTGCGAGGCAAGTTTGGGACTGCATCCTGCACCGTTACTCTGTCGCTATTTCACCACCTTCCCCTGCTGAAACCAGCCTAGAGAGCTGGCGGTGTAGCTCCCCACCCCAGAGCCGCTCTAGCAACACGAAGACTAACTGCATCATCATTTCTACATGGTGGCAGTTATGGAAGGAGAGGAATGCGCGGGTTTTCAACGCCAAAGCTTCCTCCCCTCTGCAGGTGTGTAATCTAATCACCGAGGACCTGATCCAATGGAAGAAAGCTGGGCTGGCCGGCGCCCAATGGATGCCACCGGACCCAGATTAATTGCTGTGTATAGCTATAGACACTAGGTTACATGTGCAGATAGATTCATAGAGAGTTTCTTTCTTATACCCTCCTTGCTGTAACACCTTTCTTTGTATTCTTGCTTCTCCTTAATTAATAGAAAATGGCCTGGCCTTTTTCGTCAAAAAAAAAAGATGGACGACCTCCTATTGAGGGTTTGCTCCTCCCTCGTCCTGTAAACACTCCAGCACGCACGCAGGGCAGGAATCAGTCACTCCGCGGGACCGTCCTTCGTCTCCGTACCACCGGAAGTTCTAACCTTGTTTTTCCTAAATTCAGTTTAAATCATTTCGTCTGTTAAAGTTAATTTCGATTCAGTTTCTAGCATACAGAACTAACTGTCCAGATGGTTGCACTCCTGACACCGGTCAACAGACCAGAGTTCGAATCCCTGGCACAAATATTTTTGGAATAATTGCACAACAATCGGGAAAATAATGAGGCGGGACAAAAATGGCCCATTTGTGCTTGGCGGGCTCGTGCCGGCCCGTTTGTTTGCTGTGCCGTGCTCGTGCCGGCCCGTTGGCCAAGTTTGGCTCTGTGGCTCCTACATCCCGCATTCCGAGCGCTGATTCGCTGACCTCGATATCTCCTGTCCGATCTGGTAATCCTATTGTCCCTTGCTTGCTTCTCAGCGGGTGCGAGGTCTTGGATGCCGAGGCAGCGGCCTCAGAAGCAGGTGGATCGCACGGGCGTTCTGCGGCGAGCGACGTAGCGGTGGTGATGGTCCCTTTCCTAGACTAGGTGGCTAGCAGGGAGCGGATGACGGGAGATCCTGCAGTTGACGGCTTTGGCATTGGCAGCTCCCAGATCGTGGGTTGGGAGTCCGACTAGATGATGCGGGCGATCTGAGATACCAGGCAGGGCGAAGGTTTTTCCGGGCGAAAGCCCAGCGCTCTGGCGCCGACGGCGGCAATGCTTGCGGGTGTCGTTACCCTCTTGGGGGCGCTGTTGTGGTTATCTTCGTTGTGTCACCACTCCGGGTGAAAACCTTGGCCTTTGGTCTCGACATTGGCGGCGCTAGGCGTCGCTTCCTTCTTGGGGGCTTTGTCGTGGAGTTCGGTGTCCTTAGCTTGTTCCGTTGTCATCGGTGGCAAGTTTGGCTCTCCGGTGTTTTTCTGTTTATTTCTGATCTGCTATGTAAGAGGGTCTCCTCATCACTTTGTATCGGTTTGGCCGTTGGGCATTATTTATAAAGTGGGGCGAAAACCTATTTCGAGAGGAAAACAAAATTGTGGCGCCACAGCCGCTTACCTCCATGGACACTTGCGGTGACCCCGGCAATGGTATCCAATCGGAGCCAGACGCAGGTTGTGGCGTCGGAGCAGCGAGCGTGAGGCAAGGGCTGGTGGGTTAGAAGGCAAAGAGGAGGGGATCAGGGGAGCGCGAGGCCGGGGTTTTGCTAATTCTCAACCGCACGAGAATTTCGCATGAGAATTAGCTTAGTTTTAGCTAGTTCTCAATCACGTGACGCAATAGAGTTGCAACTGATTCATACCACTTGCTTTGCTCCGTGATTCGTTTCGGATTTGATGACGTCATGCAATTGAAAATTAGGTTAGTTCACATTCACCTGAGTTGCAAGTGGACTTGCAACTACTTCACACCATTCGATTTGCTTAGTGATTCGTGCTAATCATTAGCTGCAACTTGACTTGTAACTGAGATTGATGACGTCATGCGAACGAGAACTAACCGACTGAACATTAGAGAGACCCAAGCTTATTTCTATTTTGCCGATTTGGAACTGCATGTATCGGGCGGACCTCGTCCGTCCGTCAGCCAGGTGTTGATGCATGTGTTTGCCCAATGTACGGACGAATGTGATACGATGGGCGCGAAAGACACTGTTTAACCTCTGGACGGGACGATAAGTGTTTGCAAGGACTTTTCCCGCGACAGGCGATGCGATGGATGCTATTGCTAGGGCTACCCTTCCGCAAGGGCATCTCGAGCCGTTGTGCCCCATCAAAAGGTGATTATTTTGGCCTGGGTTGTGCCAGCGGAATTTGAGCTCGTGGGGTTGATAAATCTCCAGCCGAGCTCCCACCCAAGAAATAACAGGGACTCCACTGTGGCACACAAAAAAAACTCGGTCGGAGAGGGAGGACGCCGACGAGGCCGGCCGGTCCACGTACTCCCCGAGCCACCCGCGCGACTGGGTCGCCTCCGCCAGCGCCTCGCTTGAGCCCTGCAGCGTGTCCGTGGCCCGGTCGCCATCGACGAACCCAGCAAATCCAGGCGTCCACGCCCGAAGGTGGGGAGCTCCTGGAATCCAGCGGCTCTTGCTGTTCCGCCCCTGCGTTGACCTGACTGCGTGCTTCGCCCCGGCGCTGATCCGGCCGCGAGTCACGGCGGTGTCGCTCGAGGAGGAGGCCCGAGGCCATCTCGCGCACGCTGGGTGGAGTGGGTGATGCATGTAAAATGCATACATGAACTTTGCACTATATTACTTATATTCCAATCATATTTGCATCATATAAGGGTTATATTAATGTTTTATAATGATTTTTGGGAATATAATATTTATTTCTTATTTTTATGGAATTAACCCTGCGCAGGCAGAAAACCCTATTTCTTTCCTTTAATGTTTCAGGGACCCAAACGACGTCCAAATGACCTGCAAAATTACGAGCATTAATATTTGGAAGGAGGAAGACTTGGGGGCGAAGGAAACGAACAAACGGACTCCCGAGGCCCAAAAGAGGTGGGCCCACACGGCCCCTGTACCTGGCCGCGTGGGACCCCTCATCTGGGTCCTCGACGCTCCGCTGCAGTCGATCTTTTCTCCACCGACCTAGTCGTGACCTAAAAATGCCTATAAAATAGTCCCCCGACGTTCTCTGGAAGGAGCGCCGCCGAAACAAACAAACACCAAAACAGAGACCTGGAGCTGCAGATTGGAGGGGGGAAACTCCGGCGGGGCGCTGTCGGCGTGGTCTCCATCTTCTCCAATGACTTCTCCACCGTCTCCATGATGAAGAGGGAGTAGTCCACCTCTGAACTATGGGTTTGTGGAAATAACTTTTGTATCTCTCCTCTCTTTGAGCTTCACTAATTAGTACCGTATGAGCTGCCGAACATGATTACGGTCATCGTTGTAATACCTATGTGGTGGATCTTTTTAGTTAATATATGTTTGAGATTGCAAATATTTTGTTTCAGTTATTTATGTACATGCATATTATGTACCCCGTTCTTATTCACTTGTTATGATCGAGCATGTTTATGAGAGCGTGTGTGGGGTGATGTATGCATTAGTTGGAGTAACGGGGGGGTGGCTAGTGCAGTGAACGTGAGAGAAAGTTCTGTGATCCACTTGGGTATCTCTACCTTACTTTGTTGCCTCACTAGGGATAAACAAAAATACCATGTTACCGGAGATGTGGGTGTGACCATTGCCACTACCCCATGACTAGATCTAGCATGTTCTTATTTTAACTTCATGTCATGAAACTTAAAGCTATACTCCGAGTTATCTTAATTACTGAGGTGTTATGATTTAGTTCGCATCTTGGTGGAGTATAAGTGATACTAATAAACAAAAGGTCTCTATGTTAGGACGCGATGCCCATATAATTAGTAACTTGTCACTAAACTTTTTGTGTTGCAATCTCATATGTCAACTCTAGTGTTCCATTGTCTACCACTTTATTAAAGAGAGAGTGCATTTGTGAAACCATGAACCCCGGTCCATTTTTAATCATAGCACATTTCCAACAACTTGTACCACTTTTACATTTTCTGCCATTATTAAATCCGAAAATACAAAAACACTTTTACATCTTGCATACATCATTAAATAACGAAAATATCATTTATCATTGTTATCATCATCCTTGCATATTTATTCACCATCATTGCATATTTATTTCTTGTTTCCATCACATACTATCTTGATATCATTCTTACGCCTTGTGTTTGACAACCACAGGTGAGGTTGAGGACCAAAACATTTAACTTTGTTTTGTAGGTGACCAAAAGAAGGATAGGAAGATAAATCTTTCACTACTGATTTCCCGAGAGTTCGATATTAAACCCTCGAGTCACCCTCGTGGGGAAAACACGTCTTCCACTTACTACACACTCTGCACTTGGAGTCTCAACCTAACCCATTCATTTTTTACGCAGGTAACTACGCACCAGACATCAAGACTGTTCGTCAACCTCGCCAAGGGCCATCAAGACTGTTTTCCGGCGCCGTTGCCAGGGAATCATAGCTGAAGAGATTTATCCAAGGGTGTGCACCAACTTTGTTTTCTGCGTCCATCTCACAACAAAGTCAACTTCATCACCAACTTGTGCTAACACCTAAGTTCGGGGAGGTTGCACCTACGTGAGCATCATCTTATCCATCTTTACCTTCAAAGCAAATTATTTTGTTTTGTCATTGTCTTGTATTTTATATTTCGGTTTGCATATTTTATTTTCAGTTTTGCATTTTGTGTTGCATTTGTTATTCGGTTTGCATTTGTTAGTGTCATTTTATTTTCAGTTTTGCATAAAAAATTAAAAAAACACATAAAAACTTGCTAAAATGGGAGAAAGAACTAAGTTGTGTGACTACACAAACACTCCTAATGATCAATTTATTATAGAGCTATTGCCACACCTGAGATAAAGCTGATAGTTATGAAGTAAGTCCTAGTTTGTTGAACTTGATAACTAGGGAACAATTTGGTGGTAGTGCTATGGAGGATGCCTCTATGCATCTTCATGATTTTGTTGAAATATGTGACATGCAAAAGTTTAAAAATGTGGAAAGTGATATCCTAAAACTGAAGTTATTTCCTTTCTCACTTAGAGGAAAAGCTAAAGAGTGGTTGCATTCATTGCCATCTGGCAGTATTAATTCTTGGGATGATCTAAAAGAAGCTTTCATTAAGAAATATTATCCTCCTGTTAAAATTTTGCAAAATAGAAACAACATTCTTTCTTTTAGGCAAAATGAAAATGAACATGTTGCTATGGCTTGGGATAGGATAAAACTTATGCTTAGAACTTGTCCATCACATGGGGTTAATGAATGGACCATATTACACTCTTTCTACAATGGTTTAAACTACATGTCTAGAAATATACTTGATTCTGCTGCTGGAGGTGCTTTTATGGGAAAAACTATAGTAGAAGCTAAGAATATATTGGAAAGCATTTTGCAAAACTATAGTCAATGGCATACTGATAGAGCACCTAATCCTTCTAAGAAAGTGAACTCTATTGAAGAAACAAATGATTTGTCATCTAAAATGGATACTATTCTTGCTTTGCTTAATAAACCTAATGTTGAAAATGTTCCTTTGCAAGAACTAGTTGGTAATAATTCTGAAAATATTGATGTCAACTTCATTAGGAACTATGGTAATAATGGGTATGGTAACAACAATTATAACTCTATAATAAACCCCCATATGTTCCCAACAATCGTCCTTTTGTTCCATATCCTAATGCTAATGATAATAATTGGAAGCCTATATCATCACGCAATGATGATTCTGAGGCTAACAAAATTCTTATGGAACAAGTTGCTAGTCATAATACCATGATACAAGAGTTGAATAAGTCTGTTGCTTCTATTAGTTCTGATATTAAAGGCTTACAACTCCAAGCTGCAGGACTAGACAAAGCTTGTCAAAACTAGCTGATAATCAAGCCACTTTATTGAGTATGTCTGCAGGAAACCACAAGCATCACCTGTGGTTGGAATGAATTCTATTAATATTGCTGAAAATGTTCCTCTTACTTTGGAGGAAACTCTTAGTGAATTATTGAACTATCCTGAATATTTGTTGCCATTTATGTCTCAACTTGGTAGTTTAAGAGAAGAAGTTAAAGAAACTAAATGATGAATCTCTTATGTTGATTGAGTTAGAAAAGAAAGTTGAGAAGTTAAAATGCTTAGTGAAGTCAAGGAATCCATTGCTTGACTTAGAAAATTGTAGCTTGCATGAATTAATATCTATCTTACAAAAATTTGCAAGTGATCCTTCCATCAACACTAACCAAGCTGGTTTTGGTTCTTATATTGCTAATCATGTCTTGAAAGAAAAGATTGCTAGGTACAACCAAGAGGCTATGATACCACCTAAGCTTGGGGATATATGGATTCCCAAGGTACTAGTAACTATTGGAAAAGAGACACACCATGCATACTTGATCTAGGATCTAGTGTCTCTGTTTTATCTAAAGAACTATATGAAGTACTTGAATTGAAAAATCTTGAAAAATGCTCTATTGAACTTGCACTTGCTGATGATCCATTAAACATGCTTTAGGAAAAGTAAGTGATGTTATGGTAGAGTTACATATGACTTTTGTGCCTGTTGATTTTCTAATCATGGACATGGGGAATAAAACCTCTAGTCCTATTATTCTTGGAAGACCTTTTCTTCGTACTACAGGTGCTATCATTGATTCAAAAGAGAGGAATGTGAAGTTTCAGTTTCCACACAAGAAGTGCATGGAACACTTCCCAAGGAAGAGGGCAATCAAAGTTCAAGCTCCCTCATGAGCTTCATCTTCAATAAACAACAAGTAAGAAGCCTAGCTATATGGCTATAAAGAAAGCGCTTTGCGGGAGGCAACCGGTTATTTTTATGTGATTTTTTTGTGTCCTCTTGCTGTAACAAGAGTTTTTTTAGTTTAGTTTCTGGAATTTTAATAAAGTGCCAAGTTTTACTCATTTTGGTTTGAAAAAGTTGCTTATAGCGTTCGGAGATTTTATTCCTGCACGAATCTGCACGGTATGATTTTTAATTCTTATTCTGTAACTCCGAATGAGCTCATATTTGAACTGTAGTTGCAACTTTTCATCCTATGTATGCATGAATTTTTCGGAATTTTTCGACAAATTTTGGTAGGGTAGAAAAATACGTTTTGCTGCTGCTGTTTTTCTGGACAGATTTGTCCCATTTTGTTTGATGCATGCTTTGAACTTTTAACTTGAATCTTTTTATCCAATTGAGTTTATGAGTAGGCATACAACATTATATACTTTCTGGACATTCATATGATTTTGTTTAAGGATTATATGCAGCAAGAAATCTATTTGTTTATCACTACTAATGCACCCCACAGAAAAGAAATGGGAGAAACGGTGTTTTGAAGTTTTTTCACAGGGATTGGAGGAGATGCACCAAGAGCTATCCAAGGATGGTGAAGACCATAAGCTTGGGGATGTGAAGACAACCCCACTGGACCTACACACTCTCGTTTGCACACGTCTAACTTCTGTTTTTCGATCGAAACACTTTATCGCATAAACTTGGAGCGTCTTTTTGTTTGTTTTGGTTTGATTTTTGTTTTTGAGACCACCACACTATCATTTATATATGAAGAGCTACTGGAAATATGGGTTGAATTATGTTGGATGCTATTATAAGATTGGGAATAGGGATGTTTGAGTTGATTTTTAAAGTTACATAATTGCATGATTCATGAGCTTGTTAATGAGTAATAATTTGCAAATGCTTTGTCGAGAGCTATCTCTTATTTATGTTTTGATGCTGAATGTTATTTTACTTTGTTTAACATGAATTAGTTAGTTCTATGGACACTCATGCATGCATTTAAATGGTCAACTTTCTCCCTCTTGCCAGCCCAAAAATCCCAACAAGTAAAAACTTGTTTTCAACACCTTCAGCCAAAGTTATTCCAGTGAGTCCATGATACCCGTAGATGTGATAGCCTTCAGTAGCTACCTGCAATGAAAAGTAAACGGGGTTAGGTTGAGCCTCCAAGTGCAGAGTATGTAGTAAGTGGAAGACGTGTTTTCCCCACGAGGGTGACCCGAGGGTTTAATATCGAACTCTCGGGGAATCAATAGTGAAAGATTTATCTTCCTATCCTTCTTTTGGTCACCTACAAAACAAAGTTAAATGTTTTGGTCCTCAACCTCACCTGTGGTTGTCAAGCACAAGGTGTAAGAATGATATCAAGATAATTATGCAATGCAAACAAGAAATAAATATGCAATGATGGTAAATAAATATGCAAGGATGATGATAACAATGATAAATGATATTTTTGGATTTTAATGATGTATGCAAGATGTAAAAGTGTTTTTGTATTTTCGGAATTAATAATGGCAGAAAATGTAAAAGTGGTAAAAGTTGTTGGAAAGTTGTTTCTTATGATTAAAAATGGACCGGGGTTCATGGTTTCACAAATGCACTCTCTCTTTAATAAAGTGGTAGACAATGAAACACTAGAGTTGACATATGAGATTGCAACACAAAAGTTTAGTGACAAGTTACTAATTATATGGGCATCACGTCCTAACATAGAGACCTTTTGGTTATTAGTCTCACTTATACTCCACCAAGATGCGAACTAAATCATAACACCTCAGTAATTAAGATAACTCAAAGTATAGCTTTAAGTATCATGACATGAAGTTAAATTAAGAACATGCTAGATCTAGTCATGGAGTAGTGGCGATGGTCACACCCACATCTCCGGTAACATGGCATTTCTGTTTATCCTAGTGAGGTAACAGAGTAAGGTAGAGATACCCAAGTGGATCGCAGAACTTTCTCTCACGTTCACTGCACTAGCCACCCCCCGTTACTCCAACTAATGCACACATCACCCCACACACGCTCTCATAAACATGCTTGATCATAACAAGTGAATAAGAACGGGGTACATAATATGCATCTATATTCATAACTGGAACAAAACATTTGCAATCTCAAACATATATTAACTCATAAAAAGATCCACCACATAGGTATTACAACGATGACCGTAATCATGTTCAGCAGCTCATACGGTACTAATTAGTGAAGCTCAAAGGGAGGAGAGATACATAAGTTACTTCCAAAACCCATAGTCCAGAGGTGGACTACTCCCTCTTCATCATGGAGACGGTGGAGAAGTCGTTGGAGAAGATGGAGACGACGCCGGCAGCGCCCCGCCGGAGTTTTCCCCCTCCAGTCTGCAGCTCCAGATCTCTCTTTCGGTGTTTCTGTGTTTCGGAGGCGCTCCTTCTAAAGAACGACGGGGGGTTATTTTTATAGACGTTTTTAGGTCAAAAACTAGTCGGTGGAGAAAAGATCGACGGCAACGGAGCTTCGTGGCCCAAGTTGGTGGGTCCCACGCGGCCAGGTACAGGGGCCGCGTGGGCCACCCTCTTTTGGGCCTCGGGCCTCCGTTTGTTCGCTTCCTTCGCCCCCAAGTCTTCTTCCTTCCAAATATTAACGCTCGTAATTTTGCAGGTCATTTGGACGTCGTTTGGGTCCCTGAAACATTAAAGGAAAAAAATAGGGTTTTCTGCCTGCGTAGGCTTAATTCCATAAAAATAGGAAAATTATGAAATATTCTAAAAATCATTATAAAACATTAATATAACCCTTATATGATGCAAATATGATTGGAATACAAGTAATATAGTGCAAAGTTCATGTATGCATTTTACATGCATCAGTCAACCATATCTACCTATTAGCTTTATGCTATTCTGAGTATGTTTATCATGCTATTTGTGTTATCTATACCTCTGAATGAAAATGTTTATGTTATTGGTTGTTATGGGAAAAGTTGGTTATATAGCTCTCACGAACTTGATGCACACTTTACTTTTATTGCATAAATAAAATATGACCCATTGTGATTAAGATTACGATGTTAGTGGCTTGATAAATGTTCGAGGTTGGGAGTTAGCCCATATGTGATGTCACATGCAAAGCTTTCAACATGCTCCTTCATTTCATTTAGTTGATATCATGTACTTTTGTTTATGGATGACTATCATGGTGAAATGATGTGGAAATGAAGTAGTTTGAATGCGTTTGTATAAATGGTTAGAGAGACGCCCGAGCCGCTAATCTAAGCCATGCATCATTCATGGTGGAAATTTACTTACATACTATGGTGAACCGTCTGTGATACACCTTACAATAAAAAGCTATTCCAATGGTAAATAAAAAGGGTGTTGAGGTTGTTCATTTTGTTTGTTTGTTTGTCTTGTCATTTTGATATGGGCTTGTTCCATATCCTAGGACAAGAGGTACCCTAGTTGACGCTCTTGATAATACTATTATTACTTACAATGATATATAACTTGAACTTGCTTTGTTTCCCAAGTTGAGTAACTCATGGTGTAGGTACTTGTATTCAAGGGGCATGAGACATCCAACCTTTACTTTACCAAGCATACTACTCATATTTGTTTTCACTTTAATCATTCAAGATGCTATGATATGGGTAATGAGAGCTTGACACCAAGGATTACCACATTGTAATTATTAACTTAAGTAGAAGGGTTTGGAAGTTAGATAAAACTTATGCATGCTTTACCTCTACTCACATATATATCTTTTCCGAAGTTTTCACCTTTTATATTCAGATTTTATCTACACTCTATGACCAATGTAGGATGTTCTTACTTATCATTATGCATACATGTGGTCCATATTACTTTCTTCTATGTTACACTTTGTAAATTATCATTGAACATCCTTACTTTGAATACTTGATATCACTTCATAAACAATCTTGCATATTGCTACTCCTTTGAAGAATGAATCATTTGACTCTATGTAGCAATAGTAATCATCTTTGATATCTATTGTTACTTTTAAATTGCAAAGTCCATGTTAGTTTTATCACCTTCATACTCGAGGACGAGTATTGGTTAAGCTTGGGGATGTTGATGCATGTAAAATGCATACATGAACTTTGCACTATATTACTTATATTACAATCATATTTGCATCATATAAGGGTTATATTAATGTTTTATAATGATTTTTGGGAATCTATACTATATATAATGGCTCTCGGTTTCAACGGCCTGCGAAGGCATCCACGTCCGCTGGACTGTAGTACATCTACTGTCTACACGCAACATCTACAGTATGCAACATCTACAGTGCCGTGCCGCTCCACGCCGTCCGATTTAGATCCGGTGGCCCTCCTTTTCACGATACTATATACACAAAATATATGCGCGTCGACGAGTAGGTTCCATTCCCGTGATCAGTTTCGAGTTTGGTCGACTCTATCTCCTTAATTTTGGGTCAAAATTCACAAAAACATCTGACAAATTTTGTCAAATTCGTCGCACTCAGTCATCCGTTCGAATTTTCCTTTCACGAGTAGATGGATATAACCCTTCCAAACAACACTTTCATGTTTCAACCTTTTTATTTCGACAGACATATATATTTCTCTCTAATTTTCAAATTCGTTGTATTTTTGGCTGCACAAAAAGACAAATTCTGATGGATTTCAAAATTTTGAAACTGGAGGTGGCCAAGTCGCCCGGGCACTGTAGAAGCGCCCTCACTTCGTCATCCGCCGGTACGCGTAGCATTTTTGCGCAAAGGCCCCTACATGTTTTGAAATTTGCGAACCGGTCCTCCTCGCCCTCCTCCTCTCCTCTTTCCTCCTCCGCTCGGATGGAGACGCCCCCGGCGCCGAGCTCCTCCCCCGACAAATCGAAACACACAAGGAACTCCGCCGTCGTCCCCTCTACCTCTAAGAAAATTTTATATTTAAGAAATTTCCAAATTTTACACATAAAGGTTGCACCAAATATCCACTGTGTACAAAAGTGAAACTAATAAATTCTTAAAATTAAGAAATTTTAAACTTTTCACATAAACTAAGAGATCTCCGTTTTGTTGCAGATTTTTTAGATTAGTTTTCCAAATAATTTTTGTATTTTTTGCTGAAACAAAAAAACCAAATTCCAGCGGATTTCACAATTTTGTATCACAACGGGCACGGCGTGTCGCCGCGCGACATTTCCTAGTATTATATTTATTTCTTATTTCTATGGAATTAAACCTGCGCAGGCAGAAAACACAATTTATTTCCTTTAATGTTTCAGGGACCCAAACGACGTCCAAATGACCTTCAAAATTACGAGCGTTAATATTTGGAAGGAAGAAGACTTGGGGGGCGAAGGAAACGAACAAACGAAGTCCCAAGGCCCAAAAGAGGTGGGCCCACGCGGCCCCTGTGCCTGGCCGCGTGGGACCCCTTATCTGGGGCCTCGACGCTCCGTTGCCGTCGATCTTTTCTCCACCGACCTAGTCGTGACCTAAAAACACCTATAAAAATAGTCCCCTGACGTTCTCTGGAAGGAGCGCCGCCGAAACACAGAAACACCGAAACAAAGACATGGAGTTGCAGATTGGAGGGGGGAAACTCCGGCGGGGCGCTGCCGGCGTGGTCTCCATCTTCTCCAACGACTTCTCCACCGTCTCCATGATGAAGAGGGAGTACTCCACCTCTGGACTATGGGTTTTGGAAGTAACTTATGTATCTCTCCTCTCTTTGAGCTTCAGTAATTAGTACCGTATGAGCTGCTGAACATGATTACGGTCATCGTTGTAATACCTATGTGGTGGATCTTTTTATGAGTTAATATATGTTTGAGATTGCAAATGTTTTGTTCCAGTTATGAATATAGATGCATATTATGTACCCCGTTCTTATTCACTTGTTATGATCAAGCATATTTATGAGAGCGTGTGTGGGGTGATGTGTGCATTAGTTGGAGTAACGGGGGTTGGCTAGTGCAGTGAACGTGAGAGAAAGTTCTGCGATCCACTTGGGTATCTCTACCTTACTTTGTTGCCTCACTAGGGATAGACAAAAATACCATGTTATCGGAGATGTGGGCGTGACCACTGCCACTACTCCATGACTAGATCTAGCATGTTCTTACTTTAACTTCATGTCATGAAACTTAAAGCTATACTCAGAGTTATCTTAATTACTGATGTGTTATGATTTAGTTCGCATCTTGGCAGAGTATAAGTGAGACTGATAAACAAAAGGACTCTATGGTACGACGTGATGCCATATAATTAGTAACTTGTCACTAAACTTTTTGTGTTGCAATCTCATATGTCAACTCTAGTGTTTCATTGTCTACCACTTTTTTAAAGAGAGAGTGCATTTGTGAAACCATAAACCCCTATCCATTTTTAATCATAAGAAACACCTTTTCAACAACTTGTACCACTTTTACATTTTCTGCCATTATTAAATCCGAAAATACAAAACACTATTACATCTTGCATACATCATTAAAACCCAAAAATATCAGTTATCATTGTCATCATCATCCTTGCATATTTATTCACCATCATTACATATTTATTTCTTGTTTGCATCACATACTATCTTGATATCATTCTTACACCTTGTGCTTGACAACCACAGGTGAGGTTGAGGACCAAAACATTTAACTTTATTTTGTATGTGACCAAAAGAAGGATAGGAAGATAAATCTTTCACTACTGATTCTCCGAGAGTTCGATATTAAACCCTCGAGTCACCCTCGTGGGGAAAACACGTCTATCACTTACTACACACTCTGCACTTGGAGTCTCAGCCTAACCCATTCATTTTTGATGCAGGTAACTACGCACCAGACATCAAGACTGTTCGTCAACCTCGTCAAGGGCCATCAGTGGGGTGGCATGCCGGCGGCGCGTGGCCATGTGGGAGGAGGGCGGCAGCGCGTGGGTGGTGGGTCGGGTGGGAGGAGGTCGAGCATGGTGGATGGACGGCGGTGCCCGAGGGCGTGAGGACGGCAACAGTGAATGGGTCGAGAGAGGAGAGAGCACAGTTGTACTTGTGTGCGTGCACATGGTGAGCCTAGAGTAAAAGAGAGGGGAGCGAGGGAGCGAGGAGGTTAACGTGTGGGTCTGCTTGCATGTAAACAATGACGTTGGCGCCTCCAGCGTGCTAGGTTTGACCTTGGTATGTGGCGGTGTTTTGGTCCAAGCACTATTTGGTGTTCTGAGGCCACCGCTGGGAGATTGTCGTTCAAACTACCTTATGTAAGTAATCTGATAAATTTGGATTTCATTGTCTTGAGTTGGACAAATTTCAATTAAGTTTTTTAACTTTGTAAAAAAAGTGTGCAAAAATTCCATATTTCAAACAACCTTCATGATTAAACTGAGAAAAAGTGTCAGTTCGTTTGAAAGTTTATGTAAATTCCCTCTAAGGTTTCAAAAATCATTTTTTTTCTTCAAAAAACTACTAACCAGTTGCTTCGCCACATGTTTGTGATTGTTGGAGGAGGGTGTGAGAATGATGTTAGACAACTTTCTACATAAAACTTGGTCCTTCGAAACAATTTATTTTGATTATTTCGGTTTTGTATACAAATTGTTTTATTTTTTACTGAAACCCTAGCGCCCAATAATTATGGTTTCGTGTATACCTGGGCATTTCTCGGTCCAGGTCAGGCTTGGGCCGGGCCAGAAAAAATGGTTCAGAAAAATACATGCCTGAGCCCGACCTGACCTGACCGTCGAGCTGCAGAAATCGGAACCAAGCTCAACAAAGCCCTATCAGGCAAAATCGGCCTGGCCTGATCTCTGATGAATTTATGTATTTGTTAGGACTGAGCCCGACCCAACCTGCTTACCGGGCCCGATTTTCAGGCTCAAACCGCGCCCGACCCGATTTCTCGGCTGGGACACGTCGAGCGGCAATCACTAGAAAAATGGCTCCCTTTGCAAAGGAACTCCACCATCACTCTAATTATGATAAGTGTCGGTTTCTACTCACATGGTTTAATTTTGGTTGTCTGCACGTCTGCCAAGTGTCACAATTTGATTGAAAGTGGGGAATTATGAGAGAGAAAGGGAGGGCATGCGTACATGGGCATGCAGTTTCACTTTTTGCCTTTTATTTTTCAAATCTGAATTTTGTACAAATTACGCACCGTTTTCACTTTTGAGCTCCTCGCGTCGAGATTTTCAAAACTAGATCGCATTTTGATAGGTTTCGACGAACTTTTTTTTCCGACAAATTACTTACAACCTGTGTCTGGTGCTTGTATAGTCGCACAATTTGTGTTTGTACAACCTGTGTCTATCTAGTTGTATGACTTGTGTATGTTTAGTTGTACAATATTTAGTTATATAAACTGTGTCTATACAATATGTGTATGTGTAGTTGTACAATCTGTTAGTTGCAAAAAATCGAGGCAAACTCGAGCCGTAATCGAAATATTTGTATCATGTACTATCTGTTGTTGTTGTTGTTGTTGTTGTTGTTGTTGTTGTTGTTGTTGTGTTTAAAACTAGTTCATTTGAGAAAGGAGCAACGAGCAACGATAAACATACATGTACAGAACTGCAGGGGCTTCACGCCTTTACGGGCAGCGCGCTAGGTCTTCGGTTTTACCACCACGCGACGGTCGAGCGTACGAGCAGCCGGACGTACGAGCGTACGCGCGCGAAGGCTGCTATTCCGTCACGAAATTGATTTTGGCTTCCTCTAAAAACGCACCACGTAGCGTCATGTGCGCCTGATCTTTCCCTTTCTGAAGGGTTACCTCTAGCTAGTGGTACCCCGCGAGGAGCTCAAAAGTGAAAACGGTACATAATTTATATAAACGGTTCGCAAGATATTTCGTTTTCAAAATCCGGATTTGAAAAATAAAAGACAAAAAGTGGAAACTGCATGCACACGTACGCATGCCCTCCCTTTCTCTCTCATAATTCCCCACTTTCAATCAAATTGTTACACTTGTTAGACGTGTAGACAACCGAAATTAAATTATGTGAGGAGAAACCGACACCTGTCATAATTAGACTGATGGTGGAGTTCCCTTTGCAAAGGGAACCCTTTTTCTAATGATTGCATCGAGATTTTCAAAACTAGATCCTATTTGATAGGTTTTGCCGAATTTTTTTTCGACAAATTACTTACAACATGTGTCTATATAGTTATACAGCCTGTACTTGTATAGTCTTACAACTTATGTTTGTACAACCTATGTCTATCTAGTTGTACAACTTATGGTTGTTTAGTTGTACAACATGTGTCTGTCTAGTTGTACAATCTATGTCTGTTTAGTTGTACTACATATGTATATTTAGTTATATAAATTGTGTCTATACAAACTGTCTATGTGTAGTTGTATAACTTGTTAGGTGTAGTTATACAATCTGTTAGTTATAAAAAATCGAGGCGAACTCGAGCCGCAATCAAATATTTATATTATATCATGTACTACCTATTATGTTGTGCGTACAGCTAGTTCATTTTAGAAAGGAGGAACATGTACATAACTTCAGGGGCTTCACGCTTTTACGGAGAGCGTGCTAGGTCTTCGGTTTTACCATCCACGGTCGAGCGTACGAGCCGGACGTGCGTACGCGCGCGTAGGCTGCCGTTAAGTCACGAAATTGGTTTTGGCTTCCTTTAAAAAAAGCAACAAGTGGAGTCCTTTGCGTCTGATCTTTCCTTCCTCGAAGGGTTTTACCTGGTAATCACTAGAAAAAGGGTTCCCTTTAGAAAGGGAACCAGACAATCGTTCTAATTGTGACAAGTGTCGGTTTCTCCTCACATGATCCAATTTTTGTTTGTCTGCATGTCTGCCATGTGTCACAATTAGATTGAAAGTGGGGGAGTATGAGAGAGAAAGTGAGGGCATGCACGTACGTGGACATACAGTTTTGCCTTTTTGCCTTTTATTTTTCAAATCCAAATTTTAAAAACGAAATATTTTGAGAACCGTTTATCCAAATTACGAACCGTTTTCACTTTTGATCTCCTCGCGTCGAGATCTTCAAAACTAGATCACATGTTGATATGTTTCGACGAACTTTTTTTTTGTACAACCGGTTATGTATAGTTGTACAACCTGTGTCCGTCTAGTTGTACAATCCAAACTGTGTATGTGTAGTTGTACAACCTGTGTCTGTCTAGTTGTACAACGTGCGTCTATACAACCTGTGTCCGTCTAGTTGTACAACCTGCGTCTGTACAAGCTGCGTCTGTACAACCTGTGTCTGTACAATCTCTGTCTGTCTAGTTGTACAACCTGCGTCTGTATATCTGTGTCTGTACAACATGTGTCTATCTAGTTGTACAACTTGTGTCTGTACAACCTGTGTCTGTCTAGTTGTACAATATGTGTCTGTTTAGTTGTACAACATGTGTCTGTACAACATGTGTTATGCAGTTGTACAACATATGCTATATAGTTGTACATTGTCTCCTTTGTAATGTGTACACTGTGTTTATGTGTAGTTTGTACTATCTGTTTTGTATAGTCTGTACATCGTACTACCAATAGCTACCAGTTTTGTACATCGGTGCGTGAAGATCAGATTTCTCAGGTTTGTACATGTTCAGCTTCTTATACATCCATTGGAGAGAGCCGACGCTGCGCGCTGCCATCCAACTCGTGGGGCACACGGGGCCAGCTCCATGTACACGCTAGCTAGCTACTCCGCTGCCAACGATTGGCGTACATGACGCGGGACGCTCGCCGCGAGGCATGTACACGCTACCCGCTGGGTTTCAATGTACGTACGTCCGCGCGATCGATCCATCCGGCCAAAGGCAGTAGCGAAATTGGATTGTCTCACCCATAGGTAGCCATCACGTGTCGTTCTCACGTTCGTGGAGTTCCCTTTTGCAAGGGGTACCCGGGATACCCGTTTTACCTCTGGCTAGTGGTACCCGTGTCGGGCCGTCCGGGCCGACCTGCCCACGGCCAGGTTACATTTATTGTTCAAATAGCTGGGAACATGTAATCTTGGTTTGAGCTTTTGGGTTTATTCTAAAATAAGCCCACCGGGCTGTAAACAGATGCCTGGGCTGGGGCACCCAGTAGGCCAGGCTAGTAGCCACGCAGGGGCATCACCACCCAAAGTTCCAAACCGCGAGCACCTCCGGATCGCCGACGCTTACCGCGGCTTGGCGAGTTCGATTGGGTAGGCGGAAGCTAGGGTTTAGGTCTCAGTTCGGCGGAGCGACAGGAGTAGAGGCGTCGGCGGACTCGATGGCGTCGGCGGAGGAGGACATCGCGGTGAAGGAGCCTCTGGATCTGATTAGGCTCAGCCTCGACGAGCGCATCTACGTCAAGCTCCGCTCCGACCGCGAGCTCCGCGGCAAGCTCCATGTAAGCGCTCCGGATTCTCTTCCGATTCCTTGTTTTGGTCTGCGCCCTCGTCTGTGTGTTAGTAGGGCGTGGGACGGATCCTGGTTACACTGGCATACATTGATTCGTTATGCGCGAGGAGAGGAGATTTTAGGGTCTCAATTTCGTCCCCTTTTTATTTTGTTTAGGTCATATCCTCACTGCTTTGTCTAATGTCGTCGCTGAAGCGAACCGAACTGAATGTTTCAGTTTATGCGTAATGCAATCCAGATGTTAATGTGTTCATGTGCAATAACGGAAAAATACATGGCAGCAATATTTACAAAGACAGGGATATCCATATCATTTAACAAAAAACTGAGGTCATTTAACAGTTTTCTTTGTGACACTGGTAACACTGGCCTTCAGTGATTCCTTCCGCATGAGGAGAGGCGTTTTTAGGCTCCTAATATCTTTTCCTTCCTGCTGTTTAGTTTGTATCGTCACTGTTTTCCCTAAATACATCCTCACTATTTTCCATATCTGAAGCGACCTGAACTGAAGGTGTCAGTTTATGTGTAATGCAGTGTTAGTGGTTTAATATGTTCATGCACAGTAACAGAAAAATCCCTTGTTATCTATTCAACATAGACATGGACAATCATCTTAATAACATAAAACTGTGAGGGATAACAGGTTTTTGGTAGCATGGGATGAATTCCTGGTGTATGTGCTTGTTATTTTGAGTATAACTTTGGCAACATGGTGATGTTTGATTACTAATTTGTTGAGAATTTTAGGGATCACAGCTTTATATGATATTCAGTTTTCAATTGTATGCTGTGCTGCTCTGCAATGGCTGCTTTTAGTCTGCACAACAATTAATTTCTATTTTACACCCACCTTCTAATTAATGTGGAGGACCATTTATATATCATAACATGTAAAATATCCTGGGATGATGGTTGCTGATACGTTTCCCCTGTTGCCAGGCATATGATCAGCACTTGAACATGATCCTTGGAGATGTTGAGGAGATTGTAACAACTGTTGAGATTGACGATGAAACATATGAAGAAATAGTGCGGGTAAGTTATTTTTGACCTTATGTCCTTAATTCTTATGAATATTTCATCATGTCAAAACTTTGGGAGGTTGCATTTGATGAATGGTGGTAATTGTTGCATGCAAAATTGCAAATCTACAATTTATCGCTTTGTTGGGTGCATGTGTTTAAAATGTATTGGAGCCCACTGAGGCATGCCAAATATCCGTCCACACATTTTTATCATGGATTGTCAGTATTTCATGGATTCTCGAGATCATTATCCATTGAATATCATAAGATAGCTAGGCTATTTGAATCTTTTATACTCCTGGAGCTCCATTATTCTGATATTGCATGATGTTTATCCATTTAAGATCATAGGAGGGCAATGCTGTTCGAATCATTTACTCCTGGATCTCTATGATTCTGATGTAGTGTGATATTTATCCATTGAATATCATAAGAGGGAAAGGCTATTTGAATATATTATATCTCTGGAGCTTTATGATTCTGATGTGGTGTGATGCTGTTGTTAACTGTTTCTATCTATTTCTGTTATTGGTTTGTTGGTTCTGCAAGACCATGAAAGGACTTGTTAGATGAATCTCTTTCTGCATGGCAAGCTTATTACCTGTTAAATGTGCCATGAAGATGTTGCTGTGCTAATTATTTTAAACACTGCACCTTCTGCAGACCACCAGGCGTACCATCCCCTTCCTTTTTGTCCGAGGTGATGGTGTTATATTGGTGTCTCCGCCACTGCGAACTGCGTGAGTCATGAAGTTTGACAAGGGATTTACTGATTGTCAACTATGAGTAATGTTTATTTGGTCAGCTGAGGGCATGGAGTGTGTGGTGTGTGCTGCACTACCACCGTTCGACTGTAGTTTGTAACCTGTGATACAATTGTGTAACAACTCTGTGTTTGAATTTATCTGACTGAGGTGCTAGTTCCTGCTCCATGTCAAACTAATACTGCTTGGATGAATATGTGGTTTTCGAACTAATTTGCTGTTTAGCATGGTCTTCCACGCTTCCTGCAATCTTTGATGCTTAAAAGTAGCCATCTTCGTGCAGCAATTTCAAACAAATTTATAATGTTCCGTGAAATCCCCAACCATGAAAAACCACCAATTATTCGATTCCCAGCGCATTAGGACTCCTGGAAAGACAAACAGAACATTTGTGACGGACAAATTCCTGATTCTTGAAACCACATCAGAAATATTCCTGGCAAGTGGAAGAAGGATCTCTAGATATAAACTGATAGAGAAAGGCCCAGGCCAAGTTGGAAGTCGCCTTCTTGCTTTGCCTTCGCTCCGCCGGAACAGACAGAGAGGGCGAGAGGAGGAGGGAGTTCGCCAGCCATGGGCGTCACCAAGGAGGACGTGGAGGCCGCCGTCGCCGCCGCTCTCAGCCCCACCCATCTCGTAAGCCTCTCTCCGAACCCCTTCCGCCCATCCGTCCATAGCCCTTCTCCGCCTTAAACCCTAACCGCTCTTGTTCCTACGATTTCAGGTGGTCACCGATACATCCGGCGGGTAAGCAGCGCACGCAGTTCTGCCGAAACTTTTCCTTTTTCTTCTTAAGCTTCTTCGGTTGGTAGTCTTGATGCGATTGATTGCTGTGAAGGTGCGGCGCGAGCTACGAGATCGAGGTGGTGTCGGACAAGTTCGAGGGGAAGCGGCTGCTGGAGCGGCACCGGATGGTGAACACCGCGCTGGCGCCGCACATGGCCGAGATCCACGCCGTCTCCATCAAGAAGGCGCTCACCCCGGCGCAGGCCCAGCCCCAACCGGAGCCGGCCGCCGCCGCCGACAAGGCGCAGGCTTGATTCGTCCGTTCCAATCAACTAGTATTCGATCACACAGGCACCGCTGAATGTCGGGAACTCACATCAAACTCTCTGCCTGAATAATGTAGCAGATGCACCTGCAGAATTGTACTACCTTTGTTGTGATGCTATGCTGCTTCACTGGTCAGATTTTAGTACTGCACTTCTTTGAGACCGCATTGCACAACATGTCCCTGTCTCCCTGAGCTGTGTCATGGTTCTGTTTGATCTGGTAGCTTTTATTGCTGCAAGTGCAAGCTGGTTGGGTTGCTGTATTTCATAGCAGTTACAGATTTGTAGCTGTTACTTAGGGGCTCAATGGCAGTTGATGACACATTGTTTTCTCTCCGTGAAGCATACAAATGTATGTTCAAGGTTGCTGCTGCCCAGTGGACTGCCATATGTATGTTCAAGGTTGCTGCTACCCAGTGGACTGCCATATCTTCAAATGTTTCCAGGGCATCTGAAGTGTTAACTGTTCTCCTTGAGGCATTGGACTTGGAATAGCATTGCCTAGCCTGTAATACTGGTACCTGCATCATAATTTCAATGGCTTTGGTAAAATATTAGACATCTCTTCGTGGACAGAGAATTAGCTTAGAGCTCGATCGACTCTAGGACCGATGGATTTGTATTGTGATTCGTTCATCCGACAGTCGCACATTGGGTTGCACTTGCAACTGAGTTTTCCACTTGCACATGCATTGCAACTTAAATTAGGTGATTGTCATCTGATCGAAAGTTAACTTTTGGTCGTCCGAGAATTGAAAACGTCAATACTCAACACTGCTACCCAGGTTGCTGCTACCTGCTGGACTGCCATATCTTCCAATGTTTTCAAGGCATCTGAAGGCTAGTATTCTCCTTAAGGCATTGGACTTGGAATAGCAGGCCTAACCTGTAATACTGGTTTCTGCATCATAATTTCATAAGCCATGATGCAATGCACCTTCAGCGAGCAACCTGCTCCAATATTTCTACATACTATTGTACCTGCTTAGGATTTCAACTTATGGAATACCACTGCACAGGGATTGACCTGCAATCCACAGCCTTGTGCAGATGACACGTTAAAAGGACAATTTCTGGAAGTTTTTATTTCCTGCACAGCGATATCTCCCAGTTATCTAAATGCTAGTCTCGTACCACGCTCGACCTTTAGTCAGTATAATACCTCTACTTATAAACCGAAGAAAGTTGTTCATCTTAACAGCTATTTTACAAACTAACACTAGTTCCATTGGCGGGGTTAATTATAGGTACTTAAATATAAGTTCCCCTGGTTTTCAAGTCTATAGTCATTTGGCCAACTTTCCATCCATGTCTTGTCAGATTGTGTATGAAGTTAACCTGCAGAAGTTGAGAGGGTATGAACACCTCAAGGGATAATCATAGAAGGGAGATCTGTTAACACTGTAATTCCTTGATACTCCGCATTTTTTTTATCACCACATTCTCCTCCAGACCCTCTCAACAACAAGTTCTCGGTTTTGACATAGGGGACAAAGAAAAAAGAGAAGGCTTAATGAGATGCAGATAACAAATATAAACTACCTGTCAACAAAGCATTTCCTTGATTAACATGCATGTATGTAGATATGCCATGGACAACATGAAAACAAATAAGATCTCCTGAAGAAAAATTTAAGGCACAACTGCTTTGTACTCCTCATCAGAAAAATGACCAAATCAAATTGAAGCTCTAATAATGGAGATTTGATCAGCAAACTGTCCTGAACATTATCATTCCTGGAATGACAAACACACAGAGCGAAACTAACTCCTTAGAAATTTAGGATAGATGTAGTCATATACCAATAGAATTAATCGATTTCATAGCACTAGAAACCAGAGGATTACATTGCTGCAACAAGAAAACTACCTAACACGATAATCAACAAATTACCATTTCTAGCACAATGAGCATCACTGAACTATGGCGCCGAGCACATGGTGATCAACTCTTTCATAACAGAGGGGCACATTGCGCTTAGATGCTCGAAGCCGTCGCTGGCCATGGCTTTCCTCAGATTTGCCGGAGAGCTGAGAAAATCGATGCACGCCTTCTTCAGGCCATGGCAGTGGTGCATTTCAGCCAATGTCAAGATGTTCGCCACAGTGTTTACATTGATGTAGTTGCACAACCTGTCCTCACAAATCATCTTTATCCTCTCCATGTTATACTTGTCTGCCGCAACAAGCAGATGCTGACACATGACATCTTCCTCATCCTTTTTCATCTCCGGCAACGAGTCAGTGTACACAAAGCAGAGCAAAGCCTTGAACACCTGCGCCTCCATGTCATCTATGCGGACCAAATCGTCGGTGTTGCCCTCCTTCATTGAGCCAAAGAGCTCCGCACTGAAAACCGGCGATCGGGCCGCGAGCACGCAGCGGTGCGCGGCGAATGTCTCGCCACCAGCCTCGAACACCACATCGGCGCCGCTTCCGGTCAGGAGGAGACCGCCGAGGTGTTGGCTCAGGTCAGACGGGGGCACGATGACGAACTTGGGAGCTTCTTTCTTGGCACTCCCCTCGATGCGGACCCTGTTGACGACGGCGATGTCGCACCTGATTGTGAACGAATCGCCCTTGAGGTGCTTGGATTTCTCCAAGGCATTCCATTGCACGAACTTTGTGTACCCCCAAGAAGCGTGGCTACCGAAGTTGTGCGCAACTGGTGGTGTGCTCAGCGCTGGCTTGGCCTTTTTGAGGGAGAAGATCCATGGCTTCTCCGGCTTGAAGCCGAACCGGAACCGCGCCGTCACTTCCTTGGCCACGTTCTCATCGAGGACGAGGAAGACGGACACGTGGCCCGCACTCTCCCCCGTGTTCCCGTTGGGGTAGTAATCGATTCTCCAGCGATGGCCTCCGACGGTGAAAGGGAAGGATCTGAAGCCCTCGCCGCTTGGGAGGTCCTTGAGGCTTGAGTAGCCGTCGATCTTGAGGTCGTGATACCCGCTCGACGTGTCGGCGACGATGGCTGTGGCGGTGGAAGACATGGCGAGCGCCGGGACCCTGTTCTTCGGGGAATGGGAGCTCCGGCGAGGGCGCGAGGCCTGATCGCTAGTTGGCTACTGCCCGTGTTACCATGTAGGGTTTTAGAGCAGAGTCGAGTGGGGGATTGAGGAGGACGAGCAGAGATCGACGAGGCCAGGTGGGGAAAACCGGAAAGGACACGAAGCCGAGGACATCTCCCCTTTTGTTTTTGAGATTATCCGAGGACATCTCCTATTCTGGCCTTCTGGGTAAACTCCCGGACATTTCCTTCTGATGGGCCTTGGAGTATTGTTTGGGCCTACTGGGTACAGTACACTAACAACGTGGTCGAAAAGTAAAATTCACCTCGAAAAAATGTTAAAAAGAAGAAAAAACTAACGTTCTTATAGAAACTTATTGCTATATTATGACCCTAATATAAATGCTTAGTTTACAAAAGGCTTAAGCCGGGCTAGGAAATCACCAGCCGAGCAGGGTTACATTTATAGTCCCGTAGTCCACATGAATTCTGCAAAGAGGGTTTAGACGACACGTTCACGGGTCTTGTTTACTATGCACAACCTCTCTCTTTACTTCCTTTCTCCACTCTCTCCCATACCCCCTTGAAAATTTTCGCCTGTACTTGGCTCTCCCCCTCTCTTCTCTGGAGGGGGGAAGGATTCATCTCCCCTCCGTGCATAGTGGTTATATGATGTTTTCCCCCTATGGAGTATGATTTTATGCCGCTTTCCCGATGCCTACCCTCGCCGTTGACGAGAGGTGGCGGTGGTGCGGTGAAGCTCTCCCTTAGATGTCTCCCAAGGTGGAGACGAAGGGGGCGAGTGGACTGATACGTCTCAAACGTATCTATAATTTTTGATGTTCCATGCTGTTATTATATCAATTGCTACATGTTTTGGTTACACTTCATATCATTTTTAAAAATTTTCTAGGACTAACCTATTAACAAGATGCCACAGTGCCAGTTCCCTGTTTTCTGCTGTTTTTGGTTTCAAAAAATCTATTAAGGAAATATTCTCGGAATTGGACGAAACAAAAGACATCGTCAATAATATCACGAGGAGATCACGGAGTCCAAAGGGGAGTCGGAGCAGACCCACAGGGGGCCACGCCACACTAGGGCGCAGCCCAGGGTGGGCCCGCGCCCCCCTATGGCGTGGTGGCCCCCCTCGGCCACCGACGCCGCCTCTTCGCCTATATATTCTCCGCGACGCGAAAACCCTATTACGGTCGATCATATTCCACGAAAAGCTCCGTCGCGGCCGTCATCGTCAATCTCAGATCGGAGGAGTTCTGAAGCTCTTCCCGGCACCCTGCCGGAGGGGAGATCATCACCGGAGGGCTCTACATCACCATGCCTGCCTCCGGAGTGATGCGTGAGTAGTCCACCCCTGGACTACGGGTCCATAGCAGTAGCTAGATGGTTGTCTCTCTACCTTGTGCTTCCATGTTTAGATCTTGTGAGCTGCCTAACATGATCAAGATCATCTTATTGTAATGCTAGAGGTTGTGTTTGCTGGGATCCGATGAATATTGATACCATGTTTATTCAAGTTGTTTATCTATGTGCTCTTGATCTTGCATGCTCTCCGTTGCTAGTAGATGCTTTGGCCAAGTAGATGCTTGTGACTCCAAGAGGGGGTATTTATGCTCGATAGTGGGTTCAGTCTCTAGATATCTGGATCAGTGACAGAAAGGTCTAAGATGGTAGATGTGCTGTTGCTACTAGGGATAAAACATTTGTGCAGTGTCCAAGGGCACTTGTATTGATTACATTACACACTTTACTTCATGCAATAATCTGTTGTTAGCAACTTAATACTGAATGGGATGCGGATGCTGCCTTGAAGGTGGATTATTTAGGCATAGATGCTGTTGGAATAACGGTCTATGTACTTTCTTGTAATGCCCAACTAGATTTCATAGTAGACATCTTGGCATGTATTGCATTGTTATGCCCTCTCTATTTGTCAATTGCCCAGCTGTAATTTGTTTACCCAACATGCTAGTTATCTGTTCTGAGAGAGACACCACTAGTGAACTGTGGACCCTGGTCCAATTTCCTCATACTGTTTACACAACCTGCTGCAATCATATGTTTCCTGTTACTTGCTGTGTTTCCTGCTGTTTTCCACACCATACGTTTAACTCTTTGTTTCTGCAAGACCGGAGAGATTGACAACCTCTCTGTTTCGTGTTGGGCAAAGTTCTGGTTTGTGTCTGTGCAGATTCCACGTTGGTGCAAGCTCCCTAGCGCCAGGGGGAGTCAACATCAACAACCTTCCGATAGATCATCAAGTCCTACTGGATTGATAACCTTGGGTAGATTTGTCAAGGGAAAACTTCTGCTGTCTACATCATAACCTTCCTCTTGGGGTTCACCAGCCATCATGGACCTGGGGTACCACTCTTAATAAGCTTGTTCTTGTGCCTTGCCACTTTCCCGATGAAGCTCGTTCTCTCCCCTTCCTTGCTTTTCTGGTGCTGGGTGGTGGTGGTGGTGTGTGTGTGTGTTGGGGGGGGGGGGGGGGGGGGGGGGGGAGGGGGGTCGGAGAAGACGAGTCTGCTTGAGAGGTGCTTGATCTCGGTGCTTTGATGCAGCTTGACGTTGTGTCGGCTCTACTCCCTCTCCGCCTGCTGTGGCTGAGTTCGGGCAGTGGCCACAACGAGGTGAACCTTCCTCTAGGCGTTCTTCCTCGGTGAACGACGTGGTGAGGAGGTAGATCTTCAGGTGAATGCTTGAATAAGCCTAGGTGCAGCCCAGATCTGCATGATCCGGTCGCCCAACATCCGATGTGTGCCCATCGTGGAGATGGTGTTGTCGTGCGTGCTAGGGTTTTGCATAGCCATAGATCTGTGCTATAGGGTGACAGTGATGTAGTTGTTCCAAGAATATCATTGATACATTTCAAACTATCTATAATTTTTTGATTTATTCATGCTAGTATTATATCATTGCTATATATTTTTGTTATATTTTCTACCAATATACGATATTTTCATTGCACTAGCCTATTAACCTAATACCAAGTGCCAGTTGTTGTTTTCTGCCTGTATTTGCATCGCAGTTCACGCATAGGAAAGTATCGGGAAAAAATATGATGCAACATATTTATGCCCGACAAATAGCCAAAGGGGGGCCAGGGGAGGTACCACGTGGCGGCGCGGTGGGCCGGAGCAGCCAGAGCCTTGACTGTGCCACATGGCTGCTCCACCGCCTCCATTGGCCCCTCGCGTCACCCTTTTGCGTATATATTCTCCCTAGAAAATCTAAGACCGAAGAGGGACACTACGAAAAAATACGATACAGAGCCGCCTTTGTCGCCATTACATATCTGGAGCCCTATTCCGGTACTCTGTCGGAGGGGAGTTTCACCACCAAAGACATCTACACCATCACTGTCACGCCCCAAACCAGAGCCTAGACGACATGACAGTCGCCATATACTTATGAGCCAAAGGACTCATAAGCATATAAGGCAAATTGTAGAACAATTTGGAGTATGTAACAAAAGAATCTTTTATTTAAACTTGTAGACATGATAGTACATAGAAGTGTTCAGCTCTCAAACAACCAGAAGCTGAGCCTTTATTCTCTTATTATTGAAGAAAAACTAAAAGTGACTAATCATCTCAAGGTTCCTACGCCGAACATCACTCCCCAATCCCTTCATTCAACTCTTGCTCCTCATCAAAATTTGCACATACCAGAAGATAAATTATGAGCATGGGTATACTCGGCAAGATTTAGGTAGAGGAGATGAATACATCAAGGCAACAAGCATAAAGGTCATGTTTTCTCTTATATATAGCTCCACTAATCTCCACTAATATTAAAAGACAGAGTCTGTCAGATCCGGAGGATCTGAACCGTTCATCAGACCCTAACGAACGTTCCAGATTTACCCAATGATGTATGATGTGCATCTTCTCCACCAAAAAGGCAAAAAACAGAAAAAAAAGCAGACGAAGCCCACCTACGCGGCCACGCGCCGCTGCGGTTCCCGAACCGCCGCCCACTCACGCGCGTTCTACCACCGACGCGCGTCGCCGCTCCCAAGTCCCATCTCTGCCCCTGTCGCCGCTTCCCGGCCGCCGCCATCTCCTCCCATGTCGCCGCTTCCCAGCCGCCGTCATCTCGCCGCCGCACTCTCCCCCGCGCCGCCTTCAACACCGCCGGTGCCCCGTCCATCAACGCCGCGCACCATCAACGCCGCCAGCACTCCTCCGCCTCCAATTCCTCCGCAGGCGGGAGGACGAGGCCATTGCCGCCGAATCGATTTGGATCGACGCCACCGCCACCGTCGAAATGCAGTACACTGACGCCGCCGCCCAACTGCATTGGAGACTGTTGAACTGCAGTTCACAGGCGACGCGGCGCCCAGCACGGAACGGCGGCGCCCTGCAGGCCGGCCACAAGCGATGCGGCGCCCTGCACGCCGGCCACGAGCGAGGCGGCAACCTGCAGTCTCCTGCAACCTTCACAGCGCCCTGCCCCCTAATCCGTCGTCCGCCTTCGTCGCCGCTCTACAGCCGCAATCTGGCAATCGTCCCATTGTTGCCGTCCTCGACGCCCTACAAACGCAGTTCCGGCAACCGTCGCCGCCCACCAGTCCTGCCGCCCTCGACACCCACTACGACGAAACCAGGTCCGGGCCGCCTGAACTTCCCTTGCACTTTCTACATCCCTGTACATCCAAATGGGACTTCCCTTGCCGACGTGAACCGTGAACCCTGGTCATAATGAAGCAGATGCATTCTGCTTGTTTTTCGATTTATTTCAGTTACTATTGTATATGGATGTTTATATGCTTATGTGGTCTGTGATTCAAAACTTTATCGTGACATGACCTGATCACTGATGCATATCATTACGTACCTATCTATTCTAGAGTTTTTTTTTTGATTTTTATCTATTCTAGAGTTATCTGTTACTAATACTTACAAGTTCGAATATGTTTTCAAAGGCCTAGCGTGTGTTTTTTGTTCCACATGGTCAGTACCCACTGGAGCCTTGTAAAAAGGAAGATCAATCAGGCCCCATTACACTTCATTTGGATTCACTGAAGGTTCAGTGAAGCAAATTCATTTTCGGTATAATTGAGAGGTATGTAGTAGTCTCGGAAGAGAAAATGAATTATACCCATTATACTTCATTTGGATATATTGGTAGAAAGCAAATTCATTTTTGAATTAGAGCCTAAAATGAATTATACCGGCAAGTGGGTGGTCAAAATGGAAAGACGATGCAGGTTTTTTCTCTTCCGAGACTCACCACGCCGCGCTTCCGCCCCCTCACCGCGCCGCCCGGCTGCCCCTCTCACCGCGCTGCCGGAATCCCCTCTCCACCGCGCCGCTGACCAGCACTCTCCACCGCGCCGCCGACCAGATCAGCCGCGGCGCCGGCCCTCTCCACCGCGCCTCCGCGCCGTCGCCCCGCACTCTCAGCCGCGCCGCCGCCCCTCTCAGCCGTGACGCATCACCTCTCCACCGCGCCGCCGACCAGAGATCTCCACCGCCGTTGCACTGCTCGGGCCTGGACGGATGGACCCCTACGCATTGCCTCACCGGCCGCGGTGGACGACTAGAGGTCACGTCGCCTCGGCTGCACTGCACCTGCCGAGGTGAGACACATATGTATATATGCTTTTCATGCTTTTCTGGGTTTGGTTGTGCATAAACAAGGAACTACTTGCTAAATTTGGTTATGATATTTTGCCTTAACAAGAAGGTGATGACACCAATCTCTACTATATAATATGCCTAAAGGTGGTGATGATCGTGATATGTTTTCCAATTTCCGATTCTACCATTGTGTTAATAGGTTAATTACGGAATATGCCACCGCAAAGTCAACATAACTGCCCGACGGCAGCGCTCGCGCACGAGAGGAAGGGCCCGGCGGCTGCGGCCCGGCGGCGGCGCGCACGCTGGAGAGAGAGGGCCCGGCGGCGGCGCGCTGCAGAGGAGGACGCGCAGGCGGTGCTCGCCGCGGCCCTGCCGGCGACGGGGAAGAAGGAGGCGTGCGGGGGCTTGTGGATGGGGAGCACGCGCGTGGGAGGTTCGGCGGCGCGCACGCTGGCGAGAGCGGCGGCGCGCTGCAGAGGAGGACGCGCAGGCGGTGCTCGCCGCGGCCCTGCCCGGCGACGGGGAAGAAGGAGGCGTGCGGGGGCTTGTGGAATGGTAGATTTTCCGGATTCTGACGGCCGATGGCAAGTGCAATGAACGGTTTTGCCAATCTTTGATTTTTGTTGTTCAAGCACCCGCAAAATTTGTAGATTCTGCACCTTCTGCATCTCAACCGCATGCAACTTCAAACCACGAGTGGTTCTGCATGTCTTTCTCTGTAGTTTAGTTTGTAATAACCTTCTCTCGCCTTAAAGCTCTGCAGCTGCTCCGTTCCATCGTCTTCACCAACGTTGGGAGGTAGCGCCTATCTCCAATCTAGCAGGTTTGCTCTCAGCGAGATAACGTGGTCGACAGCAGGCGGTACTGATTTGTTCGTCCACACTCATCAGCTTGATGGTACCACGCATTCTGCACATGCCGAATCTGGAGCCGTCGGTGCTGCGTGTTCAATCCTCTCGCTCATATCAGGTTAATATAGGTTTTTCCCCAATTTAAATCATCCTGTACTATCTTGCTTCTATTTCTCAAAAAATCCTGCACTTGCTCTGACTGTCAATAGCGAGTCTCTTAATTGAGTTGCATATTCTTTGCTATGACACAGTATATGGTAGATGCTGAATTCAGAAATACACGTGGATTTAATCCTTCGGTTACCTCGTGCGCTTCACAATCACCCAAAATGCAATAATCAATCAGTTGCCCAAATTCTTTCATGGTAAGATACATTCTGTCAGCAGTTTTGCAAAATACTGACTGTTCTATATGCTAATGTTTGCAGTGCTCTTTGCAAGCAGAGGTGTTAGAGAAAAAGTGACAGACTTTATTGAATTTAGGTGAAACACTGAAAGCATGTTCTCTGATACTACCATATAACGTTTTGTTCCATGTTGCACCGAGATGTGACGGTGCGGTAGGAGCGGTGGCCGTGTGGCTGTGTTGTTGCCGGCGCCGGCGCCGGTGTGGAGGCAGCTGCACGCTGATGCCGTGCCTCAAATTCGTGACGGGATCCTGGGGGGTCGCCGAAGCAGAAGTGCCCATGCCGCGTCCTCAACCGGCGGGCGGTGGCTGAGCGGGTCTGCACCGGGAACACTGGGCATGCCGCATCCTCATCGGCAACGTGCCTTTCAGCAGCCTCCTTATCACCAGTGCAGAAAACATCGACCAATTTTTTTTCTACTGCACATAACAAGCTTTAATTATACTGCATGTGAACCGATGATCTCTGATTAACCAAACAGGTTATTGGCTGTTCCATTCTTTGCAATTTGAAGATACTGCAACGCACCTTAGAATCCCTCCTCTATTTTTCAGTTCGGTGAATTCATCATAGAAGCCCTATAGATGTGGATTTATACCTGATGTCTGACGTACTCCTAGATAATATAAAATCAGTTTGGTATGTCCAGTGCTCAGAAATACAATAGACCAGTTTGTGAGCTGCTGGGAGAGAAAGATGTTTAATTTGCATCGCCTTTTCTAAAAAAAAATGTCCCTACTTGAGGTTTCCTATTGAAATAATTTGGATGTTGTGTGATGTTTCTTCACAAATGCCAAGACATGCTAAATCTTTCGATATCTTTACGATATATCTAATCCTTTTGCATTTTGCATTCTGTGAAGATTTGATGCCTAGACTGTAAATATTCTCTATTTGATTTTCAAGCCATTTAATAATACTCTACAAATATTTGTTTCTACGTATTACCCAAGTTCAGCTTGGAGTAGGTGCATGATACTGACAATGTTTTAGGAGCACAACTGGATCCGTTGAGCGTTGATGTTGGTGGTGCAAAGAAGAAGGGGAGACTATTGATTTTTGCATAAGTTATTCCTAGAGATCATGTTCAGTCCTAATCTACGTGCTCTTGGAAAAGAGGTATCTTTACAGTTCAGCAAGGCTGCAGCAGCTACAGGAGTCTGAAATCAAGGTTATCGACTCCATGGTTCAAACATGAGCTATACTCAACAATGAAACTGTTAGTCCTATATATTTATACTTGAGCTAAGTTATTTTACTAGCAAGATTAGCACGTGGCTTCTGCTGTTGCTCCATAGCGAAGTGGGATTAGCAGCAACATTGGATTAGTCCACGCTCAACTCTGGTTCGTCATTGCTGTATCGCCGAGAGTTCTGATAGATGTTCTGATGATGGTAATTCCGATAGATTGCAACAGGCATCTACTCCCCGTGGAGAAGCACACATGGAGTTCATATTTTCTTCAAAAAAATATGTATCAAGTTTTTATCCTGTTGCAACGCACGGGCATATGTGCTATCTTTTTAAAATTTCAACATGGACCAAGCCGAACAATAGTTGTTTTTTCAAAGATAAGGTTGTTAGTTATAATTATGCTACAACAGGAGTTGGGTATGATTTAAAACCAAGCAAAATACAACGTAGAAATATGAGAATCGAAGAACAAATATTATTCTAGATTTCTGAGCAATTGATAAATCCCGTAGCAACGCACGGGCATTTTTCCTAGTCTATGTTAATAATTGAAATGCTTGCTTATATTGCACAGTCAGTCCTCATTCTGTATGCTCCTCCTCAATATTCAGTAGTTTTGTTCTTTTGCCAGGAGGTGAGAAGGACCACCTATAGAAGTAACACTACTCTGTGCTTACTGAATGTATTTTATTACATAAAGAGAGCGATCCAAGGTACTAACAAATCTCATACATCTTTCTTTTCTTCAGCACAAAATTGTTGGCAGCCCATTTATATTGCAAACTAAGATTATTTATACTAGAATTGGAAATTTGCTGCTGATTGCAATTCACAAGTTTCTTGACAGGTTCAACTGAATCAGCACTACAATGGTAGAAATGAAACCATTTTAGATTCAAGAATTACCTCTCTTCCCATTCCATTATTTTTGTTGCTTCAGATACAGAGCACCAATAATGTAGTTGCTGAACTGTAGTTGCTATTACAAATAATATCGTGTATGATGGATTGATGCGGTTTTGAAGATATGCCTCTGACAAAAGCTGAACTGTAGTTGCTATTACAAATAATATGGAATTACAGAACTTACATTATATAATTATTTGCATGAAAAAGGCAGAACAAAACATTAAATATGATTTCTTTTGCAAGGACAATGGTTTAATACTTTGCTTTGCAAGAAAAACATTTCTTCACAGTTATTCTACACTAGTCGTAGACCCGTGCATCCGCACGGGCTAGGATGTTATACATTTTCATCAAAAATATGTAGAATATTAATTATATTGCTTTAGTTGAATTCAACTTACGTATATTTTTTAATCTATAAATGATTGCTTATTTCAAACTCAGATTAGGACATATATCACATTTCGTTTAGTTATACAACCCATATTAGGAATGAATAGCTGAAAAGCTTTCACGAACACTCATGCATCATATATTGAAAACTGTAATTTCAGTACCAAACAAAAGTAAGATAATACTATGGAAACATTCAACATTTTGTACGAACAATATATTGAAGGTGCGATCCATATACATTACGTAGCAGAGCTGCAGAGCAAACACATGGGTTCATCCTCAATCTGTGTATATAGCGGCATGCCGAAGGCAACAATAGCCGACACGATGAGGACGTCACATCATTATAATTAAGCATATGGCACCTACTTCACATAAACAAAAAGTAATGGTAGTGCTCAGTTACACCCCTCGATAACCAGCTAAGAATCACCTAAAAATCTTAAAGCTCAATGCTGAGAAAAGTCATGGGAGTATAAAAGGTAAAAAAAAGGTAATATCCCAAGCATTTTTCATGGAAATGTGTGACTGCATACGAATTGTAGCCACACTGTTAGGCAATCATCATAATGTGCTATTAATATTAAAAATAATTTAAAAATGTTTGAAGTACTCTTGATAAAGCAATTGGAGCAGTTGCTGCATATTTCGTTTGTGATGTTTAAGAAAAGTGCAGGCTCATAGAACTGAAAATAGTTCTTCAGTGCAATCATTTTGTCGGGTTCGTTTTTTCTTCCTTGCATATAGATCAGGCGGTGCAGAAATGTTGCCTATCTTTTTAGGAGAAAGGTAACAGAAGAAGCATACATCATGACATCAATTTGAAAATAGTTGTGTGTAACATGTAGGATATGAAATCTCTTCCAAAACTATAAGTACAAAGAAAAAATATAACAAAAATTTAAATATCGATCCTATATGAAAATCTAAATGGTTTCCTTGCTTACTTTGGGTGCCATAGGATTGCTTTTATTTATCAAAGGTTATCTGATAATTAATGTGAACCTGCCATGAGAAAATAACTAAATATATATATATATATATACTAAAAGCCTAAATGGTTTCAGTCAACTAATGAGATGACTAATCTACTCCCTCCGTTCGGAAAAGGATGTCACAAAAATGAACTATAGATAGATCATTTTTGTGACATCCTTTTCCGAACAGAGTGAGTACATGAATTGGAAACTGAATCGCTTTCGATGGCTGCCTTGAAATAACGAATCATCTGTCTGCAAGACCAGACGATCTAAATGCATTTTCTCCACTGGAGCTGAGTATGTAAACATGGAAACATACATTAAGTAAGTATTGTCGACATATGCTATGCCAGTTGTCTATGATTGTCCACATTGTAAATCATATGCATTATTCTGTTGAGGTAATAAAGTAATGGATGAAATCAAGATTAGTCAAGATCAATTTACTTCCACATAGAATGCACCGACAAAAAAAACTATCACGTAGGAAGGCTCAACTTTTTTGACTGCTATTGGAGATAAATTTGTAAAAGTAGAAATTATAAGGAGCGAGGAATCAAGGACGGAGTTACTTGCTCGCTGAGTAGTGTGTCTATGCGTTGAACAGCTGAGCCACCAGTCCGCCTTAGTTTCTTCTCTCGGCAGCCTCACGGACAGCGTCGGCCGTTGAATCAGCATTAAACTGTCTCTGTTACAGTACACACCTCATCCTCCAATACAATAAGCAAACATGGGAGCGATTCATCCATTGGGTTGCAGCATGATCAGGTTTTGTAAGTGGAGGACGGAGGAGATTCAAAGATTAGAGGAAACAGAATTAGGGAGACTCGGAGATGCTTTGATTATATGATGATACGATATATAAGATGAGTTTCTCAACAACTACACTCGTGCATGACCTCTCCTCTCAAAATATGACAAAAATCCACATATCTGCTTTCGCAAGAAGAGATTATGAACTAAAAATAGTATATATGACTTAGTCGTACTAATTTAATTACATGAGAAAATTGGAGTTTTCTTGCCGATTGCTAACAGCAGACAAAAAAATGTCAGCCCCATATCAGATCTCGAGGGCATACGTTGTATTTAGCAGGCTCCAAGATGTTCCATGCCACGGGAATTGACGACATAATGTTATTATGATTTTCTTTTACCTTTTGGATGCTTACCAGAATCAGCATGCTTCAAATATCGTGGCCCTGCTCAAAAGATACAGCTGCTTGGAGTCCTCGGGAAATAAGAGCTAGCTCTGATGAACAACACCTACGTACTAATACGTACCAACATATTCAGTTAGATCCTCAACGGTGATGCCAGTCACAAATCATCATGGGAGACTCAGGCCAATTGTGTGCCATTAATAAGCTAGACTAATGCCCTATCGATCAGATCTAAAGCTAGAACGTGCAGTCTAATGCTCCAGGGGTGCCAGGTTTGCACAAATATTGGCCTCTGTTACTGGGGACGCAGGATGAGAGGTGGCCTCGACGAAAAATTCTTCAATGATGAGAACCTTTTTTTATAGAACACCGGATATTGGTTACTGGTTCCATATTCCAGTAGATGTTGATTGTCGCTGTAATTTTACCAATATTAAGGAAGATATTCGAATGACCGTCAAGATTAACTGTTGTCAGCAATAACCTGCACTACGGGAGAGCGCGGCTTTGCCGTGTGCCAGGAACACACGGCGAAGGCCGAAAAGCGCACGGCAACGGCTTTGCCGTGTGCCGCACACGGCAAACGGTACACGGGGGAGAAATGCACGGCAAAGGTCTCTTTGCCGTGTGTTAGATTTCGTGGCGCACGGCGAAGGCAAAACGTGGGTCCCACACGGACTTGACGACGGCAGACGGCGTCTTCATTCTTTGCCGTGCGTCATCAAACGCGGCACACGGCAAAACATGAACGTGGGACCTACCCGTCAGCTAGGTTCCCGTGTTGTCTTCTTTGCCGGGTGCTTCCACAGGACAGCACGGCAACGAGCGTCTCTCTTTGCCGTGTGCTTGGCGCAGACACACGGCAAAGAGTGCTGGGACGCGTGTCACCAGCCTGTGCTTCCTGGCGCCGATTTTATGGCAGTCTTTGCCGTGTGCATGCACACGGCAAAGATGACCATAATTTTCACAACATTTTTAATTTTTCAGTTCCTGCAGTTCAAATATTCTAGAACAATTACATAACAGATATGTACACAAAATAAGACATATCTCACACATATCTCACACAAATATCACATATCTCATCCAAAACACCACACATAGTGTCCAAAACATCACATAGTAGTATCAAGCTCAAATTTAGCACAACAAAGAAGTCCACTCCGACTACATCATTGAAACACAACAAAACAATGACGAAGCAGCTCCCGGTCATCATGGCATCCGTTCCTCGTTCCAATTCATCTAAAACATTGAGAAAAATACACAAAGGCATGAGCATTCCAACATCTAGGAATTCAACACAAGTACATATGAATGAAAATAACAGAGTATTTGTGGCATACATGAGCATATTGCACAAAGTAGTTTGACAAGCTAAGCATATGGGTAGCTAGTTGACATGTATGATTAATCAACATCAAAGTAAGTTTTTGACAACATAGCAGGCAAGAGCTACGAGGGTTTGAGCTAACTACCTGGCGGCCTGCTAAAGGTGGCTGAGTAGCCTTTGCTGCTCCATCTGCTGCTCCGGGTGTCTGGGGCGAGGGCGATCCGTTCGAGGAGGCAACCTACATGCATATTGAATTAGATGGTTAGCCCCGGTTAGATGGACATGGTGAAAAGACATAAAAAATTACATGAGAACTTACGGTGTGCGGAGATGAATGAATCGCCATCGCTTGAAATGTCATGTCAGGAACCATCATACCGTTGGTCCGGAACATATTCTGTTATTTTTGACAAGCAAGGTTAATAAATGAAACAGTAGACTACCGTTTGTATCTTATGCACATGAAACTCACCGCGAAGACCGCCATCTGTCCCCGCAGCGCCTCCATCTCCTTCCTCGTCTGCTCGGCCTCCTGCCTGTGCTGCTCCTGTAGGAGCCTCTGCTGCTCCTCTAGGGCTGCGTTCTTGGCTGCCATCTCCTCCATCGCCTGATCCAATGAAATAGTTTGCATTAGCTAGAACGAAAACATGCAAATAATTGAGGATGCATCATTTTAATGAATCTAACCGTTTGTAGGTCACGTGCAGGCTCGTCGCGCCTCTGGATCTGCAAGCTGGAGCTCGTAGACCTAGCCCTCATGCTGGCTAGGCCTTCCATCTCTATAGGGAAGGTGCTGGCTCCAAGAGCTGGCCGCCCGTGCTTCAGTCCTCCTCCTGACGTCATGACCACCACCGGGTCAAAGTCCTGTGAGCTCGGGTCAATGGTCTCCCCGTCCCGCCATTCTGCATATCAACTCCGGAGCCACCTTTTCCATTTCAGCAATAACAGTTGTATATATCTCCTTAGCACAAAGAACGCGAAAGAAATAGCTAAGCTCCTCCAGCACCCGCCATTCTGCCTCGGGGATGAAGCCTCGAGCCATCACTGGGAGCAGCCGCTCCAGCCATATGTGGTAGTCATGACTTTTGAGCCCGATGATTTTCAAGATATCAAGCTTCACACCCTTTTTAAGATTCGCCGCGTACCCATCAGGGAACATCAACAGGGCGATCCACATGAGCGCTTCCTTCCTTTGCTCCCTTGTAAGAACGAAAGGGGCCTTTGGCTTCCTCCATCTGGTTCCCCCACCAATTGGTTGTAGTTCAAGATTTGGTCTATCGCAAATCGCCTTTTGATCGACCCTAGCCTTGATGTTATCCCTCGACTTATCGGGATGTCAAACATTATAGCGAAAATGGACTCCCCAATATTCTTCTCAGTGTGCATCACATCTATGTAGTGTGGAAGTTCAAGTTGCGGAAAGTACGGGAGATCCCATAAGCATGGCTTGTGAGTCCAGGCGTGTGTCACACCATATCCCTTGTACTTGCCTGGATGTTGGGGATCGTCCTCGAGAGCGTTTAACTCAGTAAGTATTTGTTCACCAGCCAAAACGGGAGGTGCCGTGTGTGTGACAACTACATCTTTTGTGAACTGCTTGGTGTCTTGTCTGAACTCATGGTCATCAGGAAGGAACTGACGATGCAGATCAAAGCAACAATACTTGCGACCCTCGCTCAACCAATAGAACTCCATAGCACTCTTGCACTGTGGGTATGGGAACCTCCCGTGCATGCCCCAGCCAATGAATAGCCCAAACGCGGTAGGTCATGCATTGAGTACTGGTACCAGACAAACATATTGAAATGTGCCTTTGTAGCTCGGTCATATGTCCTGAAACCCGTATCCCAAGCTTCTTTCAGCTCATCGACCAACGGTTGCATGTACACACTCATATTTTTTCCTGGGTAGTCAGGCCCTGGAATTACCAAGGACAGGAACATGTACTTTCTTTGCATAATAGCGCCGGGTGGGAGATTAAGCGGGATGGCAAACATGGGCCAGCAAGTGTATGAGGCACCAGTCATACCATACGGATTGAACCCATCTGTCGCCAAGGCAATTCGTACATTCCGGGCCTCGTCTGCTTTCCCCGGGGTGTGTAATTTGTCAAAATTCTTCCATGCGTCACCATCCGAGGGATGTATCAACATTTTCTTTCCACTTGCGTCTTCCTTGAATCTTGTCCCATCTTTGTGCCACATCATCATTTTTGCAGTATCCTTATCCATGTAAAGTCGTTGAATCCTTGGTATCAGTGGAAGATACCTAAGAATATTGGATGGGACACAGGACTGTCTCTTCTGACCATCACCTGCGTCTACCTCAACATACCCCGAAGCCCCCGGTTTCGTCGAAACCCCCCAAAGTAGACCGAAACTCGACAGTGTCGTCTACCCCTTCGACGAGCGTCGAAAGGGGGTAGCTCCAAGGACTTTTATACTTGGTTGTGTTTGGGTGGGCCATGTGAACATAACTAACCTGATTTGGGGTCATGTTATGACATGGTTCCCTCCGTCGAACCCGAAATGGTGGTTTCCGCATAGAAGAGCATAACCTTCGATGGGGATAAGTGGGGTTTGTGAAGCCAGTCACACCTCGGAGTCTAGATATGTACAGATCAACCTACCACCACAACCTAATGCATATATTAGGGCACCACCTATGTTTTGGTGAGGCTCCGACACCCCGAAGCCCCCGGTTTCGTCGAAACCCCCCCAAAGTAGACCGGAACTCGACAGTGTCGTCTACCCTTCGACGAGCGTCGAAAGGGGGTAGCTCCAAGGACTTTTATACTTGGTTGTGTTTGGGTGGGCCATGTGAACATAACTAACCTGATTTGGGGTCATGTTATGACATGGTTCCCTCCGTCGAACCCGAAATGGTGGTTTCCGCATAGAAGAGCATAACCTTCGAGGGGGATAAGTGGGGTTTGTGAAGCCAGTCACACCTCGGAGTCTAGATATGTACATATCAACCTACCACCACAACCTAATGCATATATTAGGGCACCACCTATGTTTTGGTGAGGCTCCGACACCCCGAAGCCCCTGGTTTCGTTGAAACCCCCCCAAAGTAGACCGGAACTCGACAGTGTCGTCTACCCCTTCGACGAGCGTCGAAAGGGGGTAGCTCCAAGGACTTTTATACTTGGTTGTGTTTGGGTGGGCCATGTGAACATAACTAACCTGATTTGGGGTCATGCTATGACATGGTTCCCTCCGTCGAACCCGAAATGGTGGTTTCCGCCGCAGGAGAAAAGTCATAGTTGTCGTATATCCCTTTAACCGGAGTCGAAAGGGGTAGCCCTGTGGATTTTTTTGTTTGGTTGAGTTAGGTGTGATCCTATTTTTAGTGCAATTTAATTTAATCATGATGAAGCATGTATGTGGTAACTATTTATGTCTGATGTAGGTAATGTGGGAGGAAAAATTCATGTACGTCTTTGCCGTGTGCCGGCACACGGCAAAGTTTATATCTTTGCCGTGTGCTATCTTTTGGCGCACGGCAAAGGACCGCAGTGACGGAAATTTTAACGCCGCTGGCGTTGTGGACACGTGGCCTCGGCCGTTGCCGTGCGTTCTACTTTACCGTGTGTTATTTTCTTTCTTTGCCGTGTGTTGTGGTTTGCCGAGTGTTTTTAGCACTACGGGCCGTGTGTATTTCTTTGCCGTGTGCTGCACACGGTAAAGATGTAGTTTGCCGTGTGCCCGTGACTCTGCACACGGCAAAGTTTATAGCACACGGCAAAGCCGCGCTCTCCCGTAGTGCTGCAGTAACATTCAGATTTAGCAGAAAATAATTCATGTTTTGCCTAATAATCAATACAATTTATGGTCACGCCTGGATGCATGCCGGCAAATACCAAGATTAACTACGATTTTTACAATCAAAATACTTCTTGTAGAGAGTATAGCAGAATTACGAAATAAGGACTCAGGAGAAGTTATTCATGCTTTGTTTAGCTAATTTGATAACTTGTACTGGAAACAAAGACGGAACATTGAAATATACAATTAAGGGTTTCTGGCAAATTTGTGAGACATGGCATGTGCAATTAAGATTTTGCAATTGAGAGAAAGGACGACAGAAGATAAGATTGGAATTGAACCTGTCAATCCAAATATCCACAATTGTTTCACCGTCAGCCAACACCAACTTATACACGGCAGTTTCAACGTCCGACTATGTCTAATGGGTGAATGAAGTAGGTGATATGATCAATCGGTGCTACTCTGAATGGAAAAATAACAGTGCATCGCATAGTACCTTCGATCAGAACTGGTACAGAAGCTGTAGAGCCTTGCGTAAATGGCAACATGACCAAAAGCTGCATCCTGCCCCATCCTTGGAGAACTCCGCGTCCGGCCGGAACATTCAAATTTTGGCTGCTGCAGCCGGGGATGTGAAACATCGTCTGCATGCGTAGAGGCCAAAGGCACAAATCCAGGGATAAACGCAGCGCCGCTCGATCTGGACCAGCTTCAGCACTCGCCAGCCCGAAGCGATCAAGGCGACAGCTCGAGAGGACGATTGCGGCCGTAGCTGCAAACGATCAAGGCGGCATCGCTGGGTGCTTTCTCCATTGTTGGAAGCGCGATGGAGTCGTGGAGGTGACGACCACCACAGGCGGCGGCGATGCATATATAGGAAGGCATTAAGGTCGAAAATATTTTTTTTCTATATTGACACGATCCGTATGCTTCAAGGACTTTTAACATCCGCACAGAGTATCCTATCCGTATACTTTAGATCTGACGGTTAATTTAGATGTTTTCTCCAGGATTAATGTGGTGCCTCGTATGGTGCCTCCAATTAGTAAATATAAGATTGCAGACCTGTAAGTTTGTATAAATTTGCATAATTGCTGCACAAGTGTTGGTCAGCTATTTTACGGAGTGCTTAGTGTGATATTGGGATATGTTTATTGATTATAGCATTTTTTTTCTCAGAACTAGCGGGGTGGCCCGCGCAATTGCGCGGCTAGACTCTCTATTACATTTCTGCCATATAGAGTAAATATTTTATGCCTCATTAAGTTTGTTTGACCTGAACTTTTTCTGGCAACGTGATGTTTCATTCAAATTGATGGATATGCAACCAGTGTGCCCATATTTCCAGATATTTCCTGAAAAAATACACTATGTGTGACTTCGAGGAGCATACGAAGCAGCTGCCCGCGGGAGCAACCGGACTGCATGCACACACGACTATATTGACAGTCTTCATAAACAAATGTGTAATATAAACTGTAGAGCCCATCTCCGGTACAAACTGAACGTGTAATAGAAAATGTTTAATTCATGGAAAGACTGAATACGATAACTAACATGCCTCTCGCTATAACTTTAGAGAAATAGTTGTTGGTTAATCGTCAAACGAACAACATAGAGAAGATCGCAAAATAGTTGTTTAATCAAGTACAATTGGTTATCGAATTCGGGTCAAAGTAATCAGCATAACAGCAAAGTAAAAAATAAGTATTGTCCTGTGTGCTCAAAGAGAATACATGCTAACTCATATTTTTGTTTTCTAGTCTCGATCACTTCCGGCCAAAGCTTCTTGTTGTGGGAGCGTGTTAACTCTATTGAAACTTCACATCGAGCTTGATACAGTCTATATATGGATCCCGGGCTACATGGTGCCTTTTTTTTTTTAAATTCAGAAAAACAACATTTTTAAGTTTCGAAAATCATGAGAAAATTCCTGGTTATAGATATTATAGAGATCTCAAATTTTCAAATCCAATATCGTGTTAATTTGGGATGCACAAAAAAGAAAAATGGGTTGATCTGGATGGCGAACAATATACACAGTTTTTTTTAATCTCCCAGGTTTTTATTTTTTGTACAGTACACGAAAGCAAATATGTGCAATTAAGCTTCTTCTCTCTTAGAAAGTTTTAGAGTCAAATTTACCTTCTAAACCTGCAATGAAGTATGACAATTTCTCATATTTTCTCTCTATATATAGGTCGACCAAATCTGATTGATAAAATATACTGTAGTATTCAATATTTTCGCGGTAACCTCTAATCGATTGCTCTCTGTATAAAACTACTTCATTGGGATGTTTTTAGTAATAACTGGCTGTGGCTGGCAAGTAGCGAATAGTAATCCCTAGTTCAGAAAACTAACAATTTTTCGGCCACTCTATGGTTAAGATTGGTCAATAAAAGCTATAAACAATATGATGAGGCTGGAGGTCTGTCCTAGAAAGATGAAACTGAACCATTTACCTGGCCACTGGTCTGATTTGCAAAAAAGTTCTAAACATACAAGAATTGATGATGATACTCTCCAAGATTTCGCAATGAAGCTTGATTCCATCTGACACTGTCGAACAAAAGCTCAATTTCAGTCAGGTACATTCAGTAATAGATAAGAGGCATGACATGCGTATGAAATCTGTGAATCCGATTAATACAATACTCTACACACATATACTTTTTACTTGCATCTTCTATCTGTACTGTGCTAACATATTTCAAAAATTATGCTCGATTTAACATGACCTTAGACTGAACTTTCATATTACCTGCATCATCCAAATCAAAGCAAGAATTTAATTTTCGCAATCCTCGTGTAAGCTACCGCCAGCTCTGTGCTCTGCCCATCTGCGACTGAAAGGAGCCTTTAGGTCCTGATGTTCCTTTATATAGGAGGTGAAGAATAAGTTGAATCTAGCGTCCGCCGTTGCTATCTGAAATCACCATGTATCCATCGCAGCACATTGGAAGCAGTTAAGCGAATCAATTCAGGTCAATAGATCGGAAGGGCAGCTGGTTTCGCCGAGACAATACATCAAGAATGATTTGCGAGACTCATGTAGTCGCCGAGATGCACGTACATGATTAGGGGAACCTAGTTGATCTGTTCCCTGAGATAGCTGATGGTCGATATGCTCTGGCCGAGTACTTTCCGGCGAGGATTTGCAAAATTTAGATGCAAAGGTAGCTGCAAACTCATTGCGCTCCGGGCGACGTAGTCTTAGATGATCGAAATACGTTTGTACCGTTATGCATTGTGCATGCCATATGATCACGTACCTCACGTGCATGCGCACACAGACCGTGATTTGTCTAGCCTGTGAAAGTGCACACCAATGGCAACGATTGCGTTGTGGCTTGCGCAACTCCACGTCCGGAAGGCGATACTTGAGTCTCGCTGCGACTGCTCCGAGAAAAGCTTCTCTCTCCATAATCTTGATTCTCCATTGCACGCCGTGTATCTATGTGGTGTATGTCGTCGAGACTGCAGTCCGCCGGACGTCGGCTGTCGGTGTGTACGAATCATCTCAGGCCTGTACTGGATACTTGATCTGACTACGATTCGCCGGACGCCGCCGAGCGTCCCTGGCGTGTATAGATGCATGTATGTCGCGCGTCTTAATTGTCGTGCGTCCTCTTGTTTCGATGTTGTATTTGGCTCGCTGATTCAGTGCGTCCGATTTGCCGACCGAATTGAGACTTTTTGGTTCGCTGATGTCGTGACTCCGATTCGACAGATGACTGGCGCCTGACCGTCGACATGTCTGGATGTGTTGAATTGTTGATGTTGGAGACTTTGATCTGCGATAGTGTGGATCATTGTATAGAGACTTTGATCTGCGATAGTGTGGATCATTATATAGCTCTGGATGGTGCTTAGCTCGACCCATGATGGCGGCGTATACGGCGACATCAGAATGAGTAGGCCATCCAATTGTGCTAGATGCTAGATTGATCGTACTTGAGGTTTGGGAGAATTTTTAATTCCTATTTCAGTCCGACGGTGAGTCCTCTCTGCGCACTTGAATTTTTATTTCCGCCGTAGGCAAACAGGATCCTTCCCCATATTGGCAGACGTGGTCAATTATGGCAGGTGTCGATTTGTATACGTAGCCTTCGGTCGTTTTGATCTTTGTCCAAGCGAATCGTTTTTTATGAATCTGAGTCGTTCGTTTTTTCACGTTATATGTTTGATTAATCTAAGCCGTCGTTTGTCCTGTGTTTTAATTATATAATAGATAAGTAAAACGAAATCTTCCAAAAAGAAAAGAAATTACCAGTAATCTTGCTGCCAGTGCATGTGCTGAGGTGCTTGTTGTGACATGGAAATTATATTTAACCTTAGATCCTATATTTTCTTGTGCACATAGTGGAAACTTGTTTTAATGTTCTATCTTGAAAAACATTTTAGTCACATATTTATATAGATGGTGGTATTCTGGCAATATTTCAAAAACTTCTTCTTACATTAATACCAAGGCTTTACGATCTAGCTAATACTAATTGAGCTCCGGTATCACTGATTTGAATGAAGCCAGTGAAGTAGGAACCATGCGCTAATTCCTGGCTCTCAACAATTTCCATATGTTATGTCAAAGTCTATTATTGTAACATAATTGCTCAGTTTCATACCCCATAGTACCTCTATGAGGGCTTAATAACTTTTTGTATCTTTCCTCTTTCAGATTAACTTTTTGGTGGAGTTAAACGATAGTAACTATAAGTTGGTGTGGCATAGCCACTGCACTTTGTGTGGTTCTGTCAAGTAAGTATTGTTCATGCAAATAGAACACGTGTGATCAAATCATTTCATGTAGTTCTAAACTGTGATGGACAAGTCTTGCTTAGAAAGTCATCTCCAATATAAACTTACAAATCTTTATGATATATAATGACAAGGTTTACTTGAATAAGTAGTTCCTCTTAGACGTTTTCAAGAACTTCTGATTGATAGTGATCAAAGATTCACCACTCTGTTTTCTTGAAAATTGAAATACATTGTTCTTGCATATCCAACGTCCTTATGCGTAACCTCACATAGATGGGCTGTATTTTCAGAAATCTGTATATCTGTAGTGTCGGTGCAGCTGCACAAGCGAGGGTCGTTTTCAAGCTGGATATCTGGACTGATTCATTGCTGCAGGTTTATGAGTTTGATGATGAGTGTCTTCGTAAATATGGATTGGTGAATGTCTGGAGATATTGCACAGAACATGAACTGTTGGAAAAGAGATGGCTTCTCTACTATAATCAGTGCTGTGTTTTTGTAAGAACTATGCAATAGACAGTTCTTTCTTCTTTTCCACATCCGGTGGAGTAGAACAAGAGAATTTTCCTTATGTCTTTTCACCTTTTCAGTTGATGCAGTTTCAGCTAGGGAAACCAGTACGTGGTGTTTCAATGAGAAAGTTCTGTTACATTCACTTTACAAGGTAATCAGAATTATCGACTGGCTCTGTTTATTCATGATTTAATTATCTTGTAATCACTTTTGTAGATCATAATTTCTGTGGCTGAAAGTGATCCTATTATTTTTACCTAAGGGATGTTGAACGCTTCCTACACAGAGCTCGAAGACTTTATTCTATGTTTCAGAAAATTGTGAGAGAGGCATGCTTCAGGGTTACTGCTAGAGATGAGAAAAGATGGTAAACCCCTACTGAATTTGAGATGAGAAGACTCATCCAATTTTATATAGTTCCTGAATCTTTATTTGATTTTACTGTTCCTATTTTCTTGCTCATATGAATGCTATATTGATAATCAATGATGAGATATTTTCAAATCAGTATTCCAACAAGGAATTTTCTCTATACTCCTTGTCCATGCGAACAGGCGATATAATGTAATAGTTTTATATTGCTTCTATTTTGCATTATGTAATGCTATGAGGCTGCTATTCTGCTTCTTTGAAATAAAAAGGTACAAGAATTGATGACACCACTATTTGTCATTTTCATTGTCTTCTCTGAAATCTTTAGTGTCCATGGACCTCTTTGGTGGAAACGTGGTGATGGAGGCTATTCCGGTGTGCGATCGCCCAATCCAGCTGCCACACAACAGGGGCGCAGGAGTCAGGTTGAAGCGGCCATGTTGTTCTACGGTGTAGGTGCATAGATGTCAGGGAACTGTTTCTTAAATAAAATATTCTACTCATGCTAATGGTTAGGTCTAAATACTATGTTTACTTCAAAATGAGTTTTGTGCACCACGATTTGTTGTGAAATCTGCATGTTTTTTGTATATTCAGACTGTTGTAGATGGCACGATAGAGAGAGTTTTTGAGACATCCCTCAAATTGTACAAGATTTTTCAAGCGTATGGGAGCAAACTTTTTGTTTGAAATTGTCAACTGACTTATTTTGAGCACAACTTACCTGAACATTTCATGATTACATTATTTCACCGTTGTGACGATTTTGTTATATTGTCGGTTCACTTTGATAAATCAGATTGGTCTTTTTTCTATAGAAGCAAAATTTGTAAATTATAAGTTAGAGTAGCTTGGTGTGGTTTGAAGAAACAAATGGTAGTAGTAAAACAAATGGTTTGATAAATCTATGAAAAACAATGCTTTTGGTGTTTTACGCCCTCTTACTTCAAATGGTAGTAATAATAATAGCATAAATCAAATTGTGCTTTCAATTTAGTCTAATTGTGTTTAGAAATTTTAGGTTAGTCAACACGTGCATTGCACGGGCACGATTACTAGTACCATATAATCTCCACTAATATAAAAAGACAGAGTCTGTCAGATCACCCGTTCATCAGCCCTGATTCAACGTCTGAGATTTGCCCAATGATGTATGTTGTGCACCTTAATCATTAACGCAAAAAAACAAATACGCAGCCCGCACCCACGAGTCTGCACAACCGCCTCCACAGGCGGCGCCGTTCGCCGCACCATCCACACGGGATGCCGTCGGTCCCCGCATCGCCGCCCACCCAGGCGACGCCGTCGTTCCGCGCATCGCCGCCCACCCACGCGCCGCCGGTCGCCCACCCACGCGCCGCTTTTCCCCGCTCCACCGAATCCACACGCGAAGCCGTCGTTCCCTGCACCGCCGCCCACCCACGCGCCTCAGCGATCCAAAACTGCCACCGGCGGGCACGGTCGTTGTGGCCGTGATGGGAGCAGGAACCGCCGGCCCTGCCCTGATCTGGATAGCCCGTCGCTGCCAAGGACGGTGCCTAGAGCAATAACCGTCGATGCTGCTTCCTCTCAGGCTTCCGGTGATGGCTTCAACCCAAATTCCTTATTCAGAGTAGGTACGTTACCTAATTTCCATCCATTTCAATGATTAGCATGCTTATATCTCTGCTCTGTTGCATCTCAAATTACATCTTTGATAGTTGATGTTTCAGTTAACTGTTAAAAGAAAAGATCCTTGTTCGCAAAATAATTTCAGATTTCTTATTATTATGAAACTCTATGGTAATTTAATGATAATGGTTATTTTATTTCTATCTAATGTAGGAAAGTCTCTTTTCAAGTAGCAACAGGAGATAGGTTTCACTTGGAAAGAATTTGAAGACCGATAATCTTCCGGAGATAGAAAAAGATTCAAAAGGTATCTAACTACACCTCCACTATAGAGTAGACATTCTGTCTATCGTCAACTTGTGATAGATCCTCTTGCAGAGCAAGGAGATGCTGCTAAATAGGCCCCAAAGAGATTCACTTCTGGTTGATTGATAGGTACTTGACATTTGATAGATTCACTACTGGTTGCTCCCATCGTTAAGGAAATCCTGTAATTATATTTTTGGTAATCTTAAGGCCAAAGCTAACACTACTCTTGTTGATTTAGTCATTCCATCGTGTTTCACTGGCGTTTCAGGCTTTCGTATCGTTGTAATGATCGAGACATGGCAGGCCCGCACTGCTATTTTTCGGGACAGAAGAGACTAGGAATGAGAATGACCTTCTTTTATATTCTTGCTTAGCTTCAAATATTGTGTGGCAGTCATTCAGAATGAGAATTAATTGCTAACTTCCTGGCAATGTCGTTATTGGGTCTGGCTTCTATAAAGGCTTTATTCTGCACCTTCTTATGTGCAGTACGGTGCACATAACAAGCGATGTGACAATAATGCCAACTTCGTAAGCTTAGATAAACAGTTGTAAATATGTAGGGAATGTTGATTGTTTAGTGATTTTCAGTTCCTTGCAGCTGATTTTGTTTGTGATTTTTAACAGGAAAAAGCCAACTTCTTGTACATATCTCAATTTCTTATGCAAGTGCAGAAAGATTTCAGGTTGTGCCATCTGTTCTGTTTGAATGATCAGGTTGTGTCCTCTTTAAATTTAAGATTATCCATACCTTTAAGCAGATCTTATTTTAGTGCTTTTCCTATACGAGTGCACATGCAGAATTTGTGCCAGGCCTCACCTACACGACTTGATGCAGCAAGGGGTGATATTTGGTTTTTGTGATGTAAGATTTCTCCTAATTTTAGTTGCTCAATTCTGAAACATGCATGTTCTTTCCCCTTTTGTCTATGTCTTATGTTACACAACCGTGATGATTATGGGGCATAACTGTGCCTTCATGGTGGAAATAGGTGTCAAGACTTCAGACTTGTGCACAACCTTTTGTTGTTAGAACAGAACTTTCATATTCACGTTATATAGTGTAGGAGAAATAGAGAGGGATTGGTGAAATAGTTGGTTGTATTGCTTGAGCCTCGTGGGCGTATATAAAGGAGTACATGATCTGCTTGGAGTACAAGTCAAGGTAGAATCAAATCCTACGCTATCCTATCTTTCCTAACTAATCACGATACTCAACATCCCCCCGCAGTCACAGCGGTAGCGACGCAGACGGTGAGACTGGAGAAGAATCCGAAGGTGGAGCCGACGGACATCCCCACCACAGTCGTAACAGTCGATGCGTCGCGGAAGTTGTGGCTGGAGCAAAAACTGACAAGGTTCTCAAGCAAGGCGGTAGCCCTTTGTGCCGATGTCGATGTAGCCGAGAGCGTAGGGTGGTGTAGCCGTAGTCGAAGTAGCCGTGCGTGGGGCGCCGTGGTTGATGTCGAGTCGGGTTTGCCGATGTAGAGCCGTCAGGAGCCGCGGGCGCAAGGGTGCGCCGGTAGTCAGGGCGCAGTGGCGCCGGGTAGTAGATGACATGGACGAGGCGTCGCGCCGGGTTTGCCAATCCCGGGGACACGTCGTGGACGAAGGCACGCATCGGTGTTGCCAGCACCGAGCATGCGTAGACAGAAGGTCAGTCGGTGTTGACGAGGCGCCGCTCCAGGTTTGCCAAGCCCGGGGACACGTCGTGGATGAAGGCACGCGTCGGTGTTGCCAGCACCGGGCATGCGTAGACGGGGACCAGTACAAGCTGTACGCCATGTCGAAGGGGCCAGCAGAGGAGGACTCGCCGACAGTTGTGGCGCCAAACGGCGTGGGGTAGAAGGTGCCGATGTCGCCCGCGGTTGTCGGAGTAGATGAAGTGGTCGGGGAAGATGACGGTGACGCTGGCGATGAGCTGGTACTGGACGGAGACGAAGTTGTGGTTGGCGACGACGACGGTAGCCCGTAAAGGGCCACGACGGTCGCATGTAGAAGCGCGACGACGGCGGCGATAGCCTGCAAAAGGTCACGGCGGTCGCGTGTAGAGGCGCGGCGACGGTGCTCGAAGTAGGCGAAGAAGAGCCCAACATCATGACGAAGACCAAACACGAACGGTGGCGTTCCCGCGCCTCGGAAGGCGGCGCGGCGCATACCACAGAGACGTCAACGTGCGAGGACGGCGAAGCGGACCGCGTGACGTAGCGCTACGGCCCGGACGGGCAACGCAGCGGCGACGCACGTGTCAGGGCGACGGCGGGGACGACTTCGGGGCGGTGGCGTGGACCGCGTGCCGCGGCGCTACGGCCCGAAGGGGCGACGCAGCGGCGACGTGCGGGAAGGTGCAACCGCGGGGACGGCCTCAGGGCGGCGGCGTGGACCGCGGGCCGCGGCACTACGGCCCGAAGGGGCGGCGCAGCGGCGACGTGCGGTTCGGTGCAGCCGCGGGGAGAACCACAGGGCGGCGGCGCTGCAGCCCGAAGGGGCGACGCAGCGGCAGCCCGATGCTCGATCGGTGGTAGGCGCGCTGAACTCGAGGACGATCTTCACGGGAACCTGCGAAGGCGCACGCAGACGACTGTACGGGTCGACCGCGCGGCGCGGATGGAGTGGATCACGGGCGAGCGGGTGATCAATCCGATCGCTCGCGAGGTGGAGGAGGCGCCGCTCGGCGGGAGGAGGGGCGGCGAAGAAGCCGAGCGGCCAACGTAGCCTCGGCGCCCAGGCGGCCAACGCAGCACCGGCGTGAGGAAGCCAGGCGCACGGCGGAAGCGTCCGAGCGGCAGACGCGTGGAGGACGGCCGTGTCGGGCCGCCACGGTGGAGGCGGGGTGCTGATGGAGGTGTCCCGAGGTAGACGACGGCGGCCGGCGCAAAACGACGGCGGGCAGACGCGCGGAGGGCGGCCGTTTTGGGCCGCCACGGCGCGTGAGGCCGCCTAGTCGGTGAAGAGCACACGTTTTGGTGGGGATGTCCGTCGGCTCCACCTCCGGATTCTTCTCCAGTCTCACCGTCTGCGTCGCTACCGCTGTGACTGCGGGGGGATGTTGAGTATCGTGATTAGTTAGGAAAGATAGGATAGCGTAGAATTTGATTCTACCTTGACTTGTACTCCAAGCAGATCATGTACTCCTTTATATACGCCCACGAGGCTCAAGCAATACAACCAACTATTCCACCAATCCCTCTCTATTTCTCCTACACTCAACAGTAGTGCAAGAAACCTCTGTTTTCTTGTTCTGAGACTAGCTAGACGTTTGTTGATACAAACATGAATGCATGAAAGTTAAACATACACATGTGAAAGAAACAATCCACCGCGGGAGAACAAGGGCAAGAATGCATGCCTGGATCAAGTTTGATTCCCCGGGTTCCATTTTTCACCTAAAAATATCTCTGTTACTCAAGTGGTGTTCGGTCTCATCTTTGATTGTGAACAGCAAATCTGTCTTTACCTCTTCGTTCTGTTGTGGAAAATCATCTACCTTCTTTGTTAGTAACTAATTTTATTTATCGCGCCTCAAGTGTGTTCTGCTGCTACACACTAACTCTCTTCATGACTAGGTTGTGAACTTGGCAGAGGGAATCGTGCTATTTGACGATTGGAAGAGGAATTGGTGTCAAATAAAGCCTAATTGCAGAATTTGATCAGGAATAATCTGTAGGCAGGAAAGAGGAACTATTTTGGGTAAGTGATATCTACACTTCCGTCCTATTATACTAAACTTTTCTTTGTTCATGTTGATTAGGCAGCCATATGACACTTTCAATAAATAAAAAATTAGAGCACATGAACTGAAATACAAAATGACCTTTTCGGACTGTAGGCTTTAGATAATGTGTTTCATTCAGTTTATATTTGAACACTAAAGTGCAATCGACCTCTCTAATTTACTATGCTTCTGTTTTAATTATCATGATACAAACTCTGCACTAATGAACCTCTCTACTTCATTATGTTTCAGTTTTACATTATCATGCCCTGCATGTGAGCCGCCCGCTCTGTGACCTGTGCCCTTGCGGCTGCACTGCACCTACCAGCCCGGCTCTCCGTTCTCCGCCCAGTACCCCACCTCGACGCCCTGTTCTCCGCATCTGCCAAGTGTGTCGTGGTGTGCCTCCGCATTGCCATCCTCCAATGTATTGCCAGACCAGCAGGAAAGTATGTCGATCTGAATCCGTTGTACTGGTTAACCTTTCTTAGTCTAACATGCTTGCATAGAGTTCTTGCTGCTTTAGTTCCTTTGCATTCTCATTATGAAAAAATCACTTATATCTATCTGAAAAACTGGTTTGATGACACAAATGTGGGACCTGAAAGAAAGAATATGACTAAGTGTTGATTTATCTATGTTTGGAAACAGGTTGCACCGCCTCTGCCACTAGAAACTTCATCTAACCAATCAGCCAGCGAACAAATGGTTTCATTTCAATCTAGAACTATCTGTAGTTGTTGCACCCTCACCCTCTGCTAGCTCCAATACCTCCAAGACACGCATGAGATGGACTCCTGAACTTCATGAGTGTTTTGTGGATATTGTCAATATATTCGGTGGCAATGAACGTATGTATTGTTTGAAGTGATTTTTTTGCTCCATTTATCGAACATATAAATATTTACATTAATTTGATATTCTTGCAAAAGCTACACCGAAGCGAGTGCCGAAGATAATGAGGGCCGATAATTTGACCATTTATCATGCTAAAAAATCATCTTCAGGTCTGTTGGTCAGCTCTATTGCTTGGTATTATTCAGAGTTTGAGACAACCAAGAATTATCTATTTGATGAGTTGACTTGTTTTGCAGAAATACAGAACTGCCCGATGCAGACCAGAATTAGCTGAAGGTATGTTGTTTCCCATTTCCATATGTTCTACTTTCCGCAGATTTCTTGGGTGTTTCCTTAAGAGCTGTGCCATGTACATTGAGGAGATTTTTTTTCTCAGTACTCTAAATTGCTGCTTTTGTATATCAATTAAGGTAAGAGAAATTCATTGATACTTCCTAAGACCATCTCACTAATTTCTCTTTGTATGCACTCTCCATATAGGAGCATTGTTCCGGCGATGACACAAATGGGAAAAAGATTTAGGTCCTCTGGTTTATGGTTGGCAGTGTAGAACTTATATGTGAGTCTTGCAATGTCTAGAGATTATTGTCTAGGTGCTATGGGGTCGTGCATTCTGAAACAAATAGAGAACTCGGAGTTTTACAATTTTTCTTCACTGATACGTTCTTGTCTTAGTTCCTCAATTATTTTTTCTTATTAATTACAGATTGCAGCAGATCCCGCCTCTCTACTCCCCAGCACCACTTGTCCGCTGGAATGTGGATGCTGCTGGTTGCTAGCCTGAATTTGTATTATGATTAGTTTTCTTGTGTTTGTATTCTTGTAATGTTGTATGTGGATGCTTGATTAGATTTACAATCTCTCAGACTCTCTTGGCTCAGAATTCTGTATATATTGTCAATTCTTATTTTGCATTTAAATTTCCCTGTTAATATCTGAAAGATGTGAAAATATTATGATGCCGCACTGCTTGTTTTGAAATGCGAATACACACATTCTTTTGGTTGTACACATTAGCTACATATTGCAATGATTTTGGTTGTTACAATTGTCAAATTGTTCGTATAAGCCGCTTACAAAAATTTCTTGCTGAACTAATGTCAAGCATCACATTTTTTATTAGTGGTAATGTACTGTCAAGATGAACAACGGAATTGCTCAGATGACGCGCATACCTACTTGCACTTTCGACTATCAAATCCAGCTGATGTGGCATGCTCAAACTAATAAGGTTGTTTTCAAATTTTGTTTTACAAAAGAATTTAATTGGAATTTCGGACACACGCCAGTTTCCAATGTGACACCATAATCAAGAGTAATGGACTCCATAATAAAATACACTTCATAACCAAAACTAAAATATAGGGGAAAAATCGTAAGGATAAACGTGCATGTGCACGTGCATCATTACTAGTATCAGTAACCGACCGTGGCCGTGGTACGTCGTACGTTGACGAGGTTATACTCTGCGGGTACCCCAGCTTAGAGGTACCTGGTGCATGTGATGATCAAAAAAGCCCGAAGATTAATCGAAACCCACGAAGGAAGGCCCGAGACAAGGAGTATTTCCCAAGTTAGACCAAGTTGTAGTCGGTTAAGACTTTCCATACATGTAACCTTGGTCGGTTGTGTTTCCCGAGACCCAGCCTCCTATATAAAGGCTGGGAGGGTGATCGATCAAGGACAAGCAATCCATAGCCACCAAAACCTCGACGAGATCTACTGCTCGTCGAACCCTTGTAACCTCCATATTCAAATCATAAACACAGACAAGCAGGAAGTAGGGGTTTTACCTCACTCGAGGGCCCTGAACCTGGGTAAATCCAGCTTGTCAGCCGTCGATTCCACCAATACTACGCGTCCTCTACCACATAATCAACCTAGGTATAGCAACCATGGGATTTGCCGAGGCACACCTCGACAATTGGCGCCGTCTGTGGGAAGAGGTAGTATTGGGCTCACGGTTTCGCCGGTTTCATCATCAAGCGGCCACCCGACGATCGCATCTGCACAAGGTAACTCGCCTACCGCGTCATCAAAAGCAAATCATCAACCACCATTGCAAACAGCAACTCGCCAGCAAGATCTACCAGCATCAATTCAAAAAGTGATCACTCGCCAAAATCTCCAAGGAGGCTCACGCCGCACTCGATGGAAGCTCAACAAGCCTTCGCCGGACTCGAATCAGGTTTGGATATTACAGTTGGAAAATTTAACTTCTTTGTCGATAAAGATGGTGTGCAGGACCTGTTAGATCCACTCGACGTGGAGACACTCAACATGGAGACGATCGACAACGCTTCGACTGCAACACCATCCATCTTGGACGCGACATCGTCACAGATCGTCCCGATCCAATCGCCAAGCGACTCTGCAACGTCCATGACCTCACAAGAGTTCCGTGACGAAGTGGCAAAAAGATTTGGAAGAAGCGAGATCGAATCTGCGTACCGTCCAGATAACGCAATCAAGTCACTCGACAGCGTCGTCGACTGCTACGACGTCGGGGAACGAGGAGAACATAGATGACAGCATATACCTCGCCGATCTCAACGGCCCAGAAATCCGTGCCAGCCACGAGATATTCACCTGCGATGCAAATAGCCAGGACAGGCACTCGAATATCAACTCGATTGCGGCAGAAACCCCAGCAAAGCAACCCCAGACTGGGTGACGACGTCGAATCCATAATGCGCATCAGCAACACATGGGCAGAAGATCAGTGTTTCCATATCAGGTATACACCGCGAGTACAGCAGAAACGTCAGCAGCTGCAACATGCCGTCGACCTACTGAATACCCTTGCACAGTCACCATGCCTGACGGAACAACCACGCTGACCATCACGCAGAGATGGCAGAAAAAGTGAGCAAAGTAATCGAAAGTTGCACGATGCTACCAGCAAACGCAACTCCGGAGGAGGTGTTGACCTTACAATACTTCCAGTGGCAAGAATCGATACGGTTGAAGAACTACCGAGCGGTACTCGAAGAACGCAAAAAGCAGCCAGCATATCGAGTGCTCGGCGAAGAGCACTGTCTATAAGTTCAACAGGCAGAAACGACCCCGCGAATAGGTCACGATTCGTAAACCTCGGAGACGCAGATCGTGCAGCGGTCACTCGAAACCTAAACCCAGCCTTTATGGCAGTCGACGCGGAAGGAGTCCCCATACCTACTGAGCCAGCCGAGCGCTGATGACGCTCGGCACCTATCTCAGAACAATCGAACCTCCTGCAGGAGACCCAAAGAGGGACCAGCACCTCCAACTGTACAAACAACTGGCAATAGCAGCACAAGCCATACAGCAGCCACAAGCAACTCCAAGGAGAGATACAGATCGGACCGTCGCAGTCGAAGTCCTCGGGGAAGGAGCAGTCGAAAAAGCTCACACCGCCATCGCTCCAGCAGAGCCACTCGAGGAGGTCATACAGCAATAGCTCAGACTCAGAAGCAGAAATCGGACCCTGTGGAGCGCTATGCTTCACTCGACGAATCCGGGAGGCTCGTATGCCCAAGAAATTTCGCTAGCTACCACGCCAAAGTTCAATTGCAAACAAGAGCCATCAGGCTGGCTAGAAGACTACAGGCTGGCAGTCGGATGTCAGCGCGGCACCACAACTACGGCTATGCAGTACATACAACTCATGATGGAAGGAACAGCTCGCGATTGGCTCAAATCGCTACCCGAATCATACTACGATTCGTGGGAGCACTTCAAAGGCGATTTCATCAAATACTTCGAACCTTTATGTGAGCGCCCCAAAACTTTCGAGGAGCTCCGGACCTGCAAGCAAAAGTCAGATGAATCTCTGAGATCGTACATACGGCGGTGGACCCATCCGTAATTCAGTAGGCAACGTATCAGAAGATAGGGCAATCGACGCCTTCAAAAACGGACTCTGGAGGAAGATTTCAAAGAAACGCTTGGTCGAGAAGATCCGAAGACAATGGCGGCACTCATGGTACTCGCAACAAAATGGGCAGATGGAGAAGACTCCGTACGAGCCACTCGACCCGCCCTCACATGAAAATCACGAGGGTGGCAGTCGAGACCGCAGAGATAGCTACAGAGATGATCGAAGGCGCAAGCGCAAGCATCGTTATCACGATGATGACCACCCAAACTTCATCGCAGCAGGCTTTGTCCAGTCAAGGACAGCCGCGACCAAACTGACCGACGACCCGACGATCATCGTGATAATCGAGATCATCGTACTGACGAACGCCGAAGTGATCGAGACCATCGCACAGACGATCGACGTGACAGTCGAGACCACAGACGCGACGACCGCGATAGCTACAGAAGGCCAGAGTGGCGCAGGCGAGCAGACAAAGATCCCGAGCGCTCAATCGAAGAAAGGATGGACGATTATTGCAGATTCCATCTTTATAAAGGGGACGATGGTAAGCTTCGCTCTAACCACTCGCTGAGAAATTGCAGGGAATTCGATCAACTTGCGATTGAACATATACTGCGACTGCAAAAGATGGACGTGCACCTCCTCAATTACGCAGACCCATCGACTACACCACAAACACAGCCTGTTCAGGCATATCAAGCACCGCAGCAAGTACAACAAGCACAGGTATATTCCATACCACCGCAAATGCAGCCTACTCAGGTGTATCCTGCACCAACACCAGCGCAATCGACGCCAGTGTACATGGTGCCAGCGCAACCCGTTACGGGAACACAAATGGCAGCAGCCGTGCACCAGATGCAGCAAGGAGATGAACAAAAATATCCCGTAACTCGCGGGCAGATGAACATGATCCAGCGAGGACGTCCCTCCAATAGAGAGCAAAAGTTACACACTCGACACGTCAATATGGCGGTCATGGCACCCCCAGCTATACAGATTTTTTGAAAGGATCAGAAACTCCGATTGTCTTCAATCGAGAGGACCATCCACCCGCAGTATATCGACCAGGGCACGCAGCCTTAGTAGTCGACGCCAAATGGAGGCTATGCCATGACCAAGGTCTTCATGGACGGAGGTAGCGGCCTCAACATAATCTTTGCAGATACGCTACGCAGAATGAACAAATCAGTCGAAAATCTGCCAAAATCCACAAGTACCTTCCATGGTATCGTCCCAGGCAAAGCAGTGCTCCCAGAAGGCATACAACTCGATGTTACGTTTGGAGATCCTACTCACTTCAGAACCGAGTCGATTGAGTTCGAAGTGGTCGATTGGAAGTCACAATACCATGCAATACTTGGGCGCCCCACTTTCGCTCGATTCATGGCCGTCCCACACTACGCCTACCTCAGCTCAAAATGCCGGACCAAAAGGAGTCATCACGATCAACGGGAACTTTCAAAGGTCAGATTCATGTGACCGTGACTTCAGCAAAATCTCGAGATGTATGGGATGGAGCAATCATTCGCCAAACTCGAGGTTTCTAACGACCGCACACTTCTGCCGGAACACAAGAGGTTAGCATCCGACAGACAATTCAATGCAACCAGACACAAGAAAGCATCAAGTGCACCCGACAGATCCCTCAAAAACGGTCAACATATCATCGAGTCTTACCAGCGAACAGGAAGTGCGCTCGTCGAATTTCTCCGTAAAAACTGGGAAATATTCGCATGGTGCCCAGCTGATATGCCAGGTGTCCCCAGAGAGTTCGCCGAGCATTCTCTACAACTCAAGCCAGGATCTAGACCAGTCAAGCAAACTATGCGCCGTGTCTCCGATCCCAAAAGAGGTGCAATCGAGGCAGAAGTTGATAGGTTACTTGCTGCAAAGTTCATTCGAGAAATCAAAAAGGCAGACTGGGTTGCTAACCCTGTACTGGTCGAAAAGAAGCACTCAGACACCCTGCGGATGTGTGTAGATTTTACAGCCCTAAACAAATGCTGTCCAAAAGATCACTTTCCATTACCACGAATCGATCAGATCATCGACTCAACAGCAGGATGCGCTCGGTTATCATTTTTGGATGCATATTCAGGATACCATCAAATTCGGATGAAAGAAGAAGACGAAGACAAAACAGCATTCATAACCCCACTCGGGGTCTACTGCTACACAACCATGCCTTTCGGGCTCAAAAACGCAGGCGCAACTTACCAGCGCATGATGCAAAACTGTCTACAAGAACAGATAGGACGCAATGTTCAGGTCTACGTCGACGACATCGTCATCAAGACTGAAAAGGAGGACACATTAATCAGTGATCTACAGGAGACATTCAAGAATCTCAATCGATACAACATCAAGCTTAACCCAAAGAAATGCACCTTCGGTGTCCCAGCTGGACAACTCTTGGGTTATTTGATATCTGCACGTGGAATCGAAGCAGACCCAGAAAAGATACAAGCTATACTCACAATGAAGAGACCTACCAAACTCCATGAGGTACAGCAGCTAGCTGGTCGAGTAGCAGCACTCAGTCGATTCATCAGCAAACTAGGCGAAAAAGCACTTCCATTTTACAAATTGATGAAGAAAGCAGACAAGTTCGAGTGGACGGATGAAGCTGAAGCAGCTTTCCTCGAACTCAAAAAGATGCTCACAAGTCCGCCAATCCTCGTAGCACCTAAGGAAAATGAGCCACTCTACCTATACATCTCAGCCACCAATCGAGTGGTCAGCACCGTGCTGGTGGTTGACCGCATGGAAGAAGGACATAGTCAAAGCATACAGAGGCCAGTATATTACGTAAGTGAAGTTCTTTCCCCGTCCAAACAGCGGTACCCGCAATATCAGAAATTGGCGTACGCCGTATTTATGACATCAAGAAAGCTGGCGCACTACTTCACAGAACACCCGATAACGGTGGTCAATAAATCAGCGATTGGAGACGTCCTCACAAACCCCAACGCAACGGGGCGAGTAGCAAAATGGCTCATCGAGCTGGGACCACTAGGAATCAAGTACGAACACCCGAAAGCCATCAAATCACAAGTCCTACCCGATTTTCACACCGAGTGGGTAGAAGCTCAATTGCCAGGGGTACCTGACGTATCAAATTCCTGGACCATGTATTTCGATGGGTCCAAAAAGAATGAAGGAGCAGGAGCGGGCGTCATACTCATATCACCAAAAGGCGACAAACTGCGCTATATCTTGCAAATGGGTTTCGAGTTCCCATCAAATAACGAGGCCGAATACGAAGGTCTAATCCATGGCATGCGCATGGCAAAAGCCATGGGATGCACTCGACTAATGATTTATGGCGACTCTAACTTAGTTGTGCAGCAAACAATGAAGGCCTGTGATGCAATCGCAGACAACATGATCGCTTATCGGGATTTGTACAACATAATGGAGGGCAGCTTCGATGGCTGCGAACTACGACACGTAGGGAGAGAAAGCAATGAAGAGGCTGACAAATTAGCCAACATTGCTTCCACAAAAGCACCAGTCCCCGGGTGTTTTCTTTGAACGAATAGAGCGTAGGTCAATCGACAAACGACCATCGACTACGACAGCAGCTACAGACAAGAGCAAAGCGCCAAGCACAGAGGATCCTCCGATTGAGGTACTTCTCATTGAGCCAATATGGACTCAACCTTTTCTCGCATACATACTTCGCAATGAACTACCAGAAGATACAAACGAGGCCAGACGCTCACTCGACGAGCAAAAGCATACACCATCATAAACGGTGAGTTGTACAAACGCAGCACCTCAGGTATGTTCCAAAGATGCATTGCACTCGAAGATGGCAAGGATCTCCTTCGGACATTCATGCCGGTACTTGCGGGCACCACGCGGGCAGTCGATCACTCGTAGCCAAAGCCTTCCGAGCAGGGTTTTACTGGCCTACAGCGCTAAGGGACGCAGAGGACATAGTCAAAAGTGCATTGGTTGCCAGAAGTTCGCTTCCAAGCCACATGCACCCGCATCAGCGCTAAAAACCATACCATTAGCATGGCCTTTTGCCCAATGGGGACTTGACATGGTGGGACCACTGAAGAAATCATCAAAAGGAGGTCATACTCACTTACTAGTGGCAGTCGACAAGTTCACCAAATGGATCGAAGCTATCCCCATCACAAGCTCAACAGCTTCTACGGCAGTTCGTTTCATACAATCGATCATGTATCGATTTGGAGTAATGGATAGCATCATAACTGATAATGGTACAAACTTCACGGCGGAAGAGTTCAAATCCTTTTGCAAGGAACAAAACATCAAACTAAACTACGCTCTGTGGCACATCCACAATCCAATGGGCAGGTCGAAAAGGCCAATGGACTCGTATGCAGTGGCATCAAAAAGAGACTCTTAGTACCACTCAAAAGGGCCGCGGGTGCATGGGTAGATGAACTTCCATCAGTACTATGGAGCTTACGGACCACCCCAAACGCCTCCACACAGTATACACCGTTCTTCATGGTCTATGGTGCGGAAGCAGTGTTACCATCCGACGTCAAGTTTAATGCACCACGGGTGGAAGCATATGAAGAAAACGACGCAAACAAGGCACTCGAAGACGCATCCGATTTGCTGGAAGAAGCACGCAATACGGCTTTGGCACGAACAGCCGTTTATCAACAAGACCTCCGCAACTACCATAGTCGTCGATTACGCACACGGTCCTTCATGGTGGGAGACTTGGTGCTGCGGGAGAAACAGAAGAAAGTCCATAAACTTGCATCACCATGGGAAGGACCTTACATCGTCACAGAAGTCATCGAAGGAGGAGCCTATCGATTGAAGAATGCAAAGACAGGCGAAGTAGCATCAAATCCATGGAACGTAGCGCACCTGCGTCGGTTCTATGCATAGATTTCTTAACATCATATGTAATAAGCATAATGTCAAAGAATCAGCAAGTTTCAGACGCACTCTTTTCCTTTACCAGGGTACCTAAGGGGACTGGAAGGTTTTAATGAGGCGGCTTGCTGATCATACACATATTTCAAGTAAAGATACATGTTCCTCCATATTTCTCATATATGCCTTTACCCCACTCAAGCACTCGGGGGCTCGATCGTAAAACATAAAGCATCAAAATTTTAGCTCAAAAATCAATAAACACAATGACTTACAGCCCAATCGACATACTCGGAGGCTGGGTCAAACAGAAAACCCAAACCCCACTAGACATCCTCGGGGGCTGGGTCAAACAAAATGCTCAAAACCCACCCGACACGCTCGGGGGCTGGTTCAAAAAGGAAACACAAACCCACTCGATAAACGCGGGGCTTGGCACAAATCAAAAAACACAGATATGGTTGACGTCAAGTGTGAAGACAACGTTCGAGTGTTGGGATCGAGACTACAATCGATAAAAGGATTCGACTGACATATGTACTCCCATGGGAGCATATCAAAAATTTCTTGCGATTAATCACAAAGGAGCACAATTATTTCGAGTGACAAAAAGCAATATAGAAGGATGATTTGAGATTGTCCTCTATTGCAAGACAATAAACCACAATCTCGGGGGCTACTCCCATGGGAGCGCTGTCGCGCTCCCATAGATTTCCAAAACAAGGTAAGAAAAATTCACTCGACTACAGATTCGATTAAAATGCATTAAGTACTTCACAAATCAAAGAACCAAACTTCATAAATTCCCGAACTATGCCAATCGCAGATGTTTCGGATGCTGCATACGCAAATGCAAAGGTAAGACCCGCCGAGCAATCGAGATGGGCCGAGGGACGCTTCAACAGTGTTTTCCCTTAAAATTTCCCGTGTCAACAAACATGATGAAAATCCTGACGGACGCGTCAGGTACCAAAAGTTAAACTGCAGAACGAATCAGTAAGACCTACAACGGCTTGAGTCGAGTCTGTCCAGTATGTTCCAGTTTCGAGTCCGGGGACTCGAACCTGATTGTAGACTAGTATGGTTTCGCCCAAATGTGCGGTTAACTGAGCTCGATTTTCGAGTGAATCAAACCTACTATGTCAATATCCCTAGGCAAAAGTTTCAAGAGTGTTCCAGCTTCGAGTCCGGGGACTCGAACCTGATTGTAGACTAGTATGGTTTCGCCCAAATGTGCGGTTAACTGAGCTCGATATTCGAGTGAATCAGGCTTACTATGTCAATATCCCTAGGCATAATTTTTCGATTGCGTTCCAGACTCGAGCCCAGGGACTCGAGTCTGACTGAAGACTAGTAAGGTTTTTTGCTCAAATAAGCAGTTAACTGAGCTCGATATTCGAGTGAATCATGCCTACTAGGTCAATATCCCTCGATTAGCATACACATACAATTGAAACAAATTAAAGCTCAAAGAACTACATCGGGTCAGAAACGCAAGTTCAGAAGATTATGACGTGCACGATGAAGGGAGCACATGCTCGATTCTTCGAGTCAAGCAAGTACTCGGGGGCTAATGACGAGGTTATACTCTGCGGGTACCCCAACTTAGAGGTACCTGGTGCATGTGATGATCAAAGAAGCCCGAAGATTAATCGAAACACACAAAGGAAGGCCCGAGACAAGGAGTATTTCCCAAGTTAGACCAAGTTGTAGTCGGTTAAGACTTTCCATACATGTAACCTTGGTCGGTTGTGTTTCCCGAGACCCAGCCTTCTATATAAAGGCTGCGAGGGTGATCGATCAAGGACAAGCAATCCATAGCCACCAAAATCTCGACGAGATCTACTGCTCGTCGAACCCTTGTAACATCCATATTCAAATCATAAACACAGACAAGCAGGAAGTAGGGGTTTTACCTCAATCGAGGGCCCTGAACCTGGGTAAATCCAGCTTGTCAGCCGTCGATTCCACCAATACTACGCGTCCTCTACCACATAATCAACCCTAGGTATAGCAACCATGGGATTTGCCGAGGGCACACCTCGACATACGTCTTGGCACTTTTGTACAAAACCCCTTACGTAATATGGAAATCAACCCGTAGTCCATATGGTGAGGAAGGCTCGCTCTTGGCTACCTCTTCGTTCCGAGTCAACCCCTCGATCGAAAACAGAGCACGCTCCCGTGCCTCTGTGCTGGGCGCCGCCGCCCCCCCGTCCTCCCGTCATACTCCTCCTCCGGCGAGGCACTCCTGTTGTGAGACACAAAAATATCTCTTTTGCATTTCCCACGAGCCCCTGCGATACTCGCGGCCGCCGCCGGCCTAAATCTCCACGCCGCCATCGGTTGCTCCGCGCATAGCTCAGCCTGGCCGAGGAAGAGGGAGGGGGCGGCGTCGCAGCTCATGGTAGAGCTTATGGGGACCAACTCCTTGCAGGGAACGAGCTGCACAGGATACCGCGCTTCAACCCCATCGTTCTCCGCTTCTGCGGTTCTCCCCTTGCCGCCCTGCCTTCGCCTCCCCAAACCATGCCGCCGTTACACGCTATGCGGCATAACAACAATGAATCCCCAGCGAGCCTTCTATCGCTGGATTCGTACAATGCGTGGAGGAGCTGGGTGAGGGAATCGTGCGTGGTTGAGCTGGGCCAGGAAATTGGGCGTCTCCAGCAAGTCCCCGCCGATGTGTTAGAGAAACCAGCACTGCGGCTAGGAAGTTGGTGATAGAGTGGTACGTGTGCTACGGCAACCGCCCCCGTCCCTCTAGCACGGTGACGACGACCGGCCAGGTGCCTAGGAGCACCGGCGCCGCCGCCATCAGGCCGATGTAGGGTTGAAAATGATAAGGAAACTTTCCGGCTGTTTCCGTAGAAAAAGGAAATGAAGAGCAAAAAACAGAAATGAAAACGGCATTTTGCGGAAACAAAACGGAAACGGCATATTCAGAAAAGGAAATGACAAAGGAAATGATTTAGCAGTTTCCGACGGAAACGGAAATGAAACGGAAAATTCCGGATATACAAATAAGGAAACTTTCCGCAGGACCGCGCTGGATTCGAGCGACCCCAAGGCCCAGGTGCCAAATGAGGCCTACCCACATCGCTACTTAAGTCCATTACTTAACACTAAACCCTAATTAATCTATAGTTACATACATGCAGCGTGAGAACGCCGCCTCGTCGCTTGGAGGATGGCCGCCTCGACTCCTCGAGCCCTCGACTCCTTCTCCTTGCCCAGCGGCACACTGTTCCGTTCCGCGCCTCCGCTTCTGATCGGTGAGTATACTATATACGTATAGATCAAAATGTCGAAGTACTACGTGTGGATCTGAGTTTCTGCACCCATTCTAGTTTTCATTCACGTCGTGGTTTTCTAAGACTATATTATTAGTAAGATGAGTGTCTTTTTTTGAATCAGTAAGATGAGTGTCCTAGTGTCTATGTGAAACATTTTTTTGTGAGTTTTTGTGTATGTCGAAGTGTTAAACTATGTGCGTGGCACTTATGTTAAACTATCGCTTGTCGCGATTGTGAACATTTCTTGTCTTGTTAGCTATATGTTGAGGGTATGGGTCAACATAATATACCGCTATTGTGTTCCGACAAATATCCGTTTTCATATCGTATCCGTCACGTATCCGTTCCATATTCATTTCTGAGAGTTTCTGATTCCGTATTCGTTTCCGGGGTTTCCGATATCGTTTCCGATTCCGGCAAAGCGAAAGGAAACAAAAGCGATAATGCATGTTTCCTTCCGTTTCCGTTCCGTTTTCAACCCTAGGCCGATGGTCGCAAGGTTCCTGAATTGGACTACACGGCTATGCTTACGCTATTATCTCGACTACACGGCCGGTGCTTTGTGTTTCACTTCCTAATTAAGATGGATGACATCAGCACATTCATCACGTTTGTTCAGTCGTCGATTAACTCTGCATAGTGTTGTTCGTGTGATTGCTTCAGTTTCTCTACCTATGCACGTATTAGGATCGACTAGCTAACGCAAAGATGGTTCTTATTCCTTCTTAAAAGGTGCGGAATAACTGACGCGATCGATCGTACACAATCCAGTCCGTGCCTCTCTCTCTCTAGCTTCCAAGCCTACAAAACTGAAGCTGCTACAGGCTGCAAACAACCCCGGCTGATATGGTACTTCAAAATATGAAGCTTTGGTGATTGTCTGCTTCTATTTGCTGGTGTAGTAGTTCTATAGCAGGTTCAGTCCTGGAGGATGGTGTCTCTTTTTTTTCGAAAGGTTGGAGGATGGTGTCTCAAGCTTAGTTTTTCTCTGATGCTTTTGTTTTATTGGTGTAAAAGTTCTTTATTGGTTCAGGCATGGAGATTAGCTCGATGGTTGGGTGTTAATACATCTGTGGTTTCTTCTACACTAAATGAGGTCACAATTTTTACCTGCTATTTGTTGATAGGACCTCCGTGGCTCTGTCCACTGTGAACTCTCGATGTCCAACTCAAGCATATATTTTAAGAGAAGTAGAAATGAGTTCGTGTCATGTGTACTTACTAGATTTTGCCCTTGGAAACATGAAACTGAAAATTACACTTATAACATCAAAGAAGCAAATATGCATATGTCTTTACCTAAAACATTAAAATACGTGAAGGTCAAAAATCCGTAGCTCATCAGAATTTCTGATCGATGTCTACAATTTGGGGAAGACAATGTTCAAAACAACGAATAGTGTGTATAGCGATTTATTGGAGCTTTCAGTTAGTCCTTCCACAGTAATCATGGTAGATTATAATTTCATCATGCTCAACAGTTTTTGATTTAATTATGTAAGTGGGAGTGACGGTAGTAAGTTCATGGTTGTTGCCTTGTTGGGCACATTTTTGATGATTTTTTATCAATCCAATCTCCTAAAAAAACTTACAAAAGTATAAACAAATGGCTAGATAGTTGGTTGGTAATCTTTCCGTATTTCCTGTCTTAATCAGCAGAGCAATCATTACCAAGTTAACATGATGCTACACAATATGCATGTTCATGAACTTTGTCGAGCCTCATCGTATTAAATTAAAAAGTCAGCCCGTTGCAACGCACGGGCACGTTTGCTAGTTACCACTAAGTTCTAATTAGAGAGCAAACCGACTATTTGTTAGCATACAGTTTCAACAAGGTTATACTCTGCAGAGTAGTTATTCGTCCATCATAACAGTCACCATTTTTTTTTGAAGCCTGGGAGCATCCGTGTATTCAAACGAAGATCCAAATTACAAGCAGGAGTACACGAACACTACAACAACGGAAACCAGAGTATCGAACCAGCAGCAGAACACGAACAAGAGCAGCAGAACCACCAAGAACAACACCACCGAAAACTAGAGAAGAGAAGACCTCCAACCATGTTGAAAGCTGCAAAAACCACCCGAAGCAAGCAACGGGATCATAAACCGATGAACGAGCACAGCAAGGCCACCTCTTCTCCAGCCCCAACTCCGACGAGCACCAGCAGAGCAGGCTCACCCGAAGCAGCAGCCATCTTCCTCCCCACCTCTGCGGCCCTCTCCAGCAAGAAACACCGCCGGTCTTCGCTTCAGCTTCACGCCGTCCAGGCGACCCCCGAACCAGACCCAACAACCTCCAGACGGCTCCTCCCCTCGCCGCCACGGCCGGCCAGAACGAAACCGTCGAAGAAGCCCAGCACCACCAGCACCAAAACCAGGACGCCGACACCCACCAACTCCTCCCCTCGCCACCACGGCCGGCCAGAGAAGCAAAGATGGGAGAGAGCGCCGCCCTTGTACAAACTTCCACCAGGCCCCTCACCAGCGCCGGAGCAGACGGCGGCGAAGCGGGAAGGGACCCCGGAACAAAATCCAACGGAGAAGGCCGCCGCCACCGCCTCGGCATCCTCCTCCAGGAACAAGAGCCTCTCCGGACCGCATCCAGCAGAGGCAGCTAGATCTTGCCATCGCGCACGAGCAGCAAGAAGACGATGCCGCCGACTCCTTCACGTCGCCCCGAGAGACGCCGTGGTGGGGGAGAAGCCGCAGCAAATTATTCCGACGCGGCGCCGTCACCGCCACCCCGACGCCGCCCCCAGAAAACCTAACCCTAACCCTATCTACAGGCCGGAAACGGAGAACCGGGGTTCCCCCACCCTCCCGCTGCCGAGGCAGCGAACGGAGGGGGAGGGAACCACCGGCCTCACCGGCGCTCGACGGGAGGGACGCGGTCGCCTCCGGTTTCGCCTCTGGATTTACTGTAGAGATAAGGAGAGGGGAACGGAGCGACTCTGCGTACTGTAGGATCAGATGTAACAGTCACCATTTGGTAGTACCCAATCTCTAAGAACCGCACTACCGAGTTCCCTACTTGTATGAGGATTGCCCATCTCACCCTGACACCGGCCTTGCCGCGCATCGCTCTTTCGGAACCGGCTGTCTCAGACTAAGTACACCAACTCTTTCCCATGTTATGACAAATGTTGATATGTCTTAAGGTTCAGTCGTTTCGTTTACATTCATACTTTGATACCAAGTCAGTGTTAGGCAAAAGACACCAACTAGCAGCAGCATATACAAGTTACTGCTGCACTTGTTCATCATCCAAGGATCCACATCCTTTACAGGTTCAGTGTTAAAATGCACACCACATAGAAACAATCAGGTGATAGTAATTAATGTTGATTTTATCACGTTTTATCTGATATCCACATCTTGCCTTGTCAAGTTGTGAAGTAATCTCTGTGCCGAACCTCTGTACCTAGTACAAGAAATCACTCTTCAGTTTGCAGAACAGATTGTAGCAGTACAAAACTCTACTGCTGGTTGCAGGGATAAGTTGCCCCGTAGTTTACTTACCAAGAGCTAGCTATTCAAAGCAATAGCCTGGACCAAAAATACTTTATACATCCAGCAACCATGTGGTTCTGGGCGCAAAACAGTAAGCTGCCTGGTGGGCGGTGGTCTTAAGCAAAAATACTTTATACCTATTGCTGAACCGTAATCTTGAGCAAGTCAAAAATAAATGCATCGAGGCTGCCTGGTGGGCGGTGGCTGCTCCCGGCGCGGCAAAGGGCTCTGGCCGAGGAGCTCGCGTTCGAGCTCAGGACCGCGTAGATCTGGAGCACCGCGTCGTTATGGATCGACCGGGCGGCGGAGCAGACCATCTGGTCACCGGAAGTGTTATTTTTGTATGTGCCGAATATGTGTATGAGTAAGGCTACAATTAGACTATCAATTAGTGGAAGATTTAAGTGTTCGAGTCGAACACATGTAACCTGGCCTAATATATAAAGGCGCATGGTAGGTTAGACATAAGATTTATTCGAGTACGTCCGTGGCAGGGACGACCGGATTGGCGTGGCGTGTGTGATCTGTACACCGTGACGGGCTTGTCGTCGACGGTACTATTATTTATTGATCAGTACTATGGGGAAGAGCACCTGTAAGCATGCCTTGCAAATGTAGGCGTTGATCGTTGAACTGCGTTACCAAATCTCGGTGTCGTTTTTCTGTGATCGATTGTCCTCGTATGATCGATTAAGAGCCTCGGATTTACAACAAGTGATATCAGAACGTCAGGTTTGAAAACCGCTGAAGATTGATCTAGAGAAAGAAGACGAAGACCAGCCGTGAACAATCATGCTGCACGCGAAGATCGCGAATTCGTAGGACTGTTTTGGCGGCCGTCAGAGATCGTCGGGTAAAGATGCAATCGGAAAGCAAAACCAACATACGTGCGCTGGCCGGACAGATCGGATCGGAAGTATTCTCGTTTAGCTGTTCTACTGGATCCTAAATTAATAAAATAAAGAAATGATTTTTTTATTTTAGAATTTTAATTTTAATAAGGAATAAATAATGTATACGGAAATTCACTTTGGAACCCGGGCTCATATGCTCCCGGTATTTCCGGGAGCATAAAAAAATTTGAAAAACTTTTCAAAAAATTCCGAAAAAATCATGCACGTACCTGACCATGGTACACACCACCGTGACAAATTTCGCACCGAAATGACATCAAATGCGCCCTGGGCAAAAATGACAAAATTCTGACAGAAAATTCTCATTTTCTGTCAGAATTTTGTCATTTTTGTCCAATTTTCTGTCAGAATTTTGTCATTTTTGCCCAGGGCGCATACTATATCATTTCGGTGCGAAATCTGTCACGGTGGTGCGTACCATGATCAGGTACGTGCATGATTTTTTTCGAATTTTTTTGATAAGTTTCAATTTTTTATATTTTTTCGAAAATACCAGGAGCATATGTGCTCCCGGGAGCCAAAACGCCGCTCCCTTTGGAACCTGGGCTTATATGTTCCCGGTATTTCCGGGAGCATAAACATCTAAATAACCTTTTCTTAAATCTAAGCAACCCTTTCGTAAAAACGGCGGCGTAACATATAATATTGGCGCTAGGAGCTGACGACACATGACGCAGGTGGACCAGCTTTGGACCAAGCGCATGAGCAAAGGCCTAGACGGGCCAATACGATGGCCAAGATCAGGTTGTTGTGTGGTGCTCAAGGCAAACGTATACAGGAGATTTGGTTAAAGAAAAGAAGGAGATATCGTGTGTGGTTACCATCAGGAGAAAAGAAAAGGAAAGGATTGATTCAGGAGCTTTGGAGCGTACAAGAGGAGAGGATGGTGCATGACTTTTATCCGAAAGGCATGCAATTTTTTCTACGTGCATCTTTTTTGAAACACAGTACAACGCAAGCGCTCATATACACGCGCACACACTCACCCCTATGAACGCACGCACGCACACCCTACCCCTATGAGCACCTCCGAGAGACTGAGCCGGCGGGTCGAGTCTTGAGATTGACGAAGTCACCACGGGCGCCTCGCTGTCGACGGGAACGTCGCCTCCCACTGAAGAATATTCCGCCTTTCTACGTGCATCTGAAAGGCACCAAGGACATTCTTTCGGAGATTTCTTTGCTCGGTATACTGTTTGTGTATGAGATGGCTGTGGTAGATACAAGACACAGAGCCGTAAGTCGGCGATGGACTGAAGCGGCGAGAACGTGTGTATAAGGCTTGCAGTAGCCTGAAGAGCGGCGTGCGAGGGATCATGTTACTACAAGGTGTCGAGCAATGGACGAAGTGTTGGGCTGATACGGTCCGAGGTGGAGCATGGTTGCAGTCGGATATGTTTATCTGGGTTGGACTTGACAGTCTGACGGATCGGCAGGATGTCGATGGTAAAGAAGAAGACATCGAGATCAGCGAAGGCGACGCAACAGCGTGATGCTGATGGTATGTCTGAACTTTTGTGGCGTGACAACACGTGGCGCATACCTGAGGATTTGCGTGCTTCAACATGCGGCGCGAGGATGACTCAAGAGAGTGCACACCGGAGATCTTGGAGTCGAGAGGCGCGAGGTAGACTAGCTAGTTACATGTCATGTTGAAGATGGAGATGAATTCTGATAGAAGATTCCACTCAGGCTGATGGAGGCAGGCTATGGCGTAAGCATGCGGAGAGTCGAAACCTAATTCAGCGGAAAAGCGAGGGAGACGTTGTTCGGACTGACGCGTAGGGGTTTGAAGGATACATGAACTTGGCATCGTTCTGGAAGACCGGTGTTATCTACAGTGGGGCTCGAGGTGATGTGAGTCTGCAAGCCCAAGAGACTCGGCGGGATTGTGGATGAACACAGCGGGATTAGGACACTGATAGTTTGTTGTCAACCAAGTGTGGTGGTGAACAATGTTGGCGAGTAACAGGTTCATGTTGATAACAGTCTATCTAGAGACCAGGAGACGGACGATGTTGATCAAGGGTTATCTGCGAAAGTGGTGGATGAGACAGTTGTGGATTTTGACTGGAGATGACTTAAAGCAACAGCGAAATTTCTTCAAGTTTCAGACATGCAGTCAAACAATAGCGAGGATGATGAGTTCAGATAACTCTTATATGTGACACCTAATATGCAAGTTGTTCACTTTCACATAGATCAAGGACGAAGCTACCAAGATAACGGTACATCGGTGTTGACGAAAATGGTGACTTTATGATCGACGTATGATGGTGATGGACGGATACTCCGGAGAATTGGGAGCACATAACAAGAGCATGGAAGAACTTAATTTTTGTGGGAGCGTTAACTGTGATGAAACAAGGAAGGGAACAATGAAAGTTTCTTATATCATAATGCAAGTATCCGATTCTATCAGTTGCTCAACAGTAATTTGATTACCCACCAATGTTATATTTTTATGGAGAGATAACTCTACTGAAGCTATGAGAAAGGACAAGGATGTCGCCTAGAGGGGGGGGGGGGGGGGTTGAATAGGCGATTTAAAACTTTTCCGGTTTAGGCTTGATAAATCCGGAATAAAAGTAGGTGTTTTAATTTAACAAACATAAAACCTAAATATACTAGATTCACCTATGTGCACCAACAACTTATGCTAACCAAGACAAGTAACAAGGTGATAACAAGATATAGACTTCAAGCACAAAGGCTATCACAATGTAATTGCATAAGTAAAGAGCTTGTGTATAGAAATAACCGAGGCACGCGGAGACAATGATGTATTCCTGAGTTCCTCCTTTTGAGGGGAGTACGTCTCGTTGGAGGGGTGTGAGTTTCAAACTCAAGACGCCACAAATGGCCTCACCCTATTCTCCAATGAACCTTGCCCAAAAGTTTGATTCACCTTCCACTATTGATTTCCTTTTGGACAGAAATCGAGTCCCTTACAACGATCTTGAGGCACAACCCACAAAAGAATTGGGAGCTCCCAAGTGACCACAAAAGGTCTCAATCACCGTATAGGGTCCAACGATCCAAGAGTAACAAGCTCACGAACTTTCACTTCCACGAAATCTCGTAAAGAAAACAAACCGATACAACAAAATGCAATGGCAAGAACACAAGAAGTGCTCAAGTCCTTCACTCCTAAATCCCACCAAAAGCAACTAATACTTGTGGGGCGAGAAGAGAGGATGAACAAATAAGAAAACCACACAAGAACTCCAAGATCAAGATCTACAAGGTTCCCCTCACTTAGAAGAGGGATGGATTGGTGAAAATGTAGATCTAGATCTCCTCTCACTTTTCCCTCAAAGATATGAAGAATCATTGGAGGGATTGAGAGATAGCGAGCTTTTGGAGGTCAACAATGGAGGTCAAAACTTGCAAGAAAGGTTAGGGAACCATTGGAGAAGAAGGCCCCTTAAATAGGTCACCTCAATATCCAACCGTTGGGTGCAGATTCGTGTCGGGGCGGTACTACCACTAGACCCAGCGGTACTACTGCCCCTCAAGGAAGTTAGAACAGTAAAACATGCTGAAAACGGGCTCCAGGCAGCGGTACTACCGCCCCGGGCAGCGGTACTACGGCCCCGGCGGTACTACCGCTCCTGGTACCGCCGAAAACGGGCTTCTGTTTGCTCCGGCGGTACCTCGGGCGGTACCGGGGCGGTACCACCGCCCCTGGAAAACAGCAGGAACACCAAAACGACAATAACTTTTTGGATCCGGACTCCGTTTTTCATGATCTTTGACTCGTTGGAATCACAACAACGAGCTTTACAAGAATATGCAGAGAAACATCATTGTCCAACAAGGGAGCATAAAACCAAATGGGGAAAGGTTAGACCTTCTGACAAGGATATACCCTTCGGGTACCCTACCATGAGGGTACCTGGTGGACATGATGAATAAAGCCCAATAATGAAGACCACCGAAGCCCATGAAGGGAAGCCCAAGACGAAGGAGTACTTCCCAAGTTAGCATAGTCGGTTCGAACTTACCTTACATGTAAACCTAGTCGGTTACGTACCCGAGACCTAGTCTCCTATATAAAGGCTGGAGGGTGACCAATCAAGGGACACACAATACTCTCGCACCAGAACCCAAGCAAGATCGACATCTTGCTTGGACCTTGTAGCTCGCATATTCTCCAAACATCAATACAGACAAGCAGGACGTAGGGGTTTTACCTCATCGAGGGCCCTGAACCCCGCTTGTCAGCCGTCGATACTACTAACACTACACGTTCTCTACCCCATAATCTTAACCCTAGGTCCTTAACAATGGGTATTGCTGAGGACACCCCTCGTCAATTGGCGCCGTCTGTTGGAATCGGTAGTGTTGGATCTACGGTTTCGCCGGCTTCATCACCAAACGGCAACTCGACGATCACATCTGCAAACGGCAACTCACCGGTCTCATCGCCAAACGACAACTCGCCGATCGCACCCGCCAGCGACCAGTCGCCGGCAACATCAGCAAGCATCAGATCGATTGGCAACCACTCGCCAAACTCATCAGCGAAGATCGCATCGCCAAGGAGGATCGAATCACACTCGATGGAAGCTCAGGAGACTTTCGTCGGTCTCGATTCAGGTTTGGATATAACTGTTGGAAAATTCAATTTTTTCATCGACAAATTTGGTGTGCAGGACTTGATGGACCCGCTCGCGACTGAGACACTCGATGATCCATCGACTGCATCTGCACCACCGTCAACCTTGGCGGCAACTTCATCACAGATCAGGCCAATCTCTCCGGCTCACTCGTCTGCGGCAACCATGTCAACAGCGGAGCTCAATGAGTTCTTGGCAAACGAGTTCCCGGATGACGAAGTTGAGTCTGCGTACCATGACAGCATCATCGAGTCAACCGGACCACTCGACATGGTGCTGGACTGCGACGACAACTACAACACATCCAACGAGGGCATAAACGACAGCATCAGCATCAACAACTTCGTCGGCCCAGAGATCTATGCAGATCACGAGCTCCTCATCAAAAACACAAACAACTTCGATGAAGCACTCGAAACACACATCGACTCCGACGAACACGGCGACAAACAGAACAACTCTGACATGAGCCTTGATGGCGACTTCGAGTCCATGACGGGCACTGACAGCACACATACATACACTCGCAACATACCTCATCAGGTCTACGTCGCGTTCAGCGCAGAAACCGCAGCGGCAGCAGCCAGCCACAGGCCTACAGAGTTCCCATGCACAGTAACCTTCCCGGATGGGGTCACAACTTTGACCATCACAGCCGCCATGGCCGCAAAAGCAGATAAAGCCATCAAGGAGTGCACGATGATGCCGCCAGACACAACTCAAGAGGAGATGCTGACGTACCAGTACTTCAACTGGCAGGAGACGATTCGACTGCAAAACTATAGAGCGACACTCGAAGAACGCAAAAGACAGGCCAGCATCTCGAGTGTGCGACGGCGACAGCTATCCCTAAGCTCCACAAACGGTACAGAACCCAGAACCAGGTCAAGATTCGCAAATATTCCAGAAGGAGAAAGGTCGGGAGTTACTCGCAATCTAGATTTTTCGTTCGTGACGGTGGACGAGGAGGGAATACCAGTACCCAAGACAGCCGCGGGTGCCCTGCTTTCGCTGGGAGCCTACCTCAAAGCAACAGAACCTCCAGCAGGAGACCCGCAAGCGGCCCTGCATCGTCAGCAAATCAAATCACTCGCACTCGTAGCGCAGGCGCTGTAGCCCATTGTTCATCCTTCAGGAAGAACCCGAGATCATGACATAATCCACTCGCGCCGCGACGATCGTGATCATAACAGCCGCAGCCCTCGTAGGGACCGTACGCGACGGGATTCGGGTCATCACTGATCCAGCAGTCACAAGTCCAGAAGATCGGAAAGCAGTGAATCAGACTCCGAGCGCGATATCGGGCTCTGCAGAGCTCGATGCTTCAGCCGACGTATCCACGAGTCCCGGATGCCAAAGAAGTTCGGGTTAACATCAACACCAAAATTCAACTGCAAACAAGAGCCATCGGGCTGGTTGGAAGATTACAGACTGGCAGTCGCATGCCAACGCGGCTCAACGACAACTGCGATGCAGTACATACAGCTCATGCTCGAGGGCACAGCTCGCGACTGGCTCAAAGCGCTACCCGCATCTTCATACGACTCATGGGAACACTTCAGAGATGATTTCATCAAATACTTTGATCCGCTGTGTGAGCGACCAAAAACCTTCGAAGAACTAAGAACCTGCCTGCAAAGGCCTGAGGAATCACTCAGATCATACATACGGCGATGGACCACCATCCGCAACTCTGTTGGCACAATATCCGAAGATAGGGCTATGGACGCCTTCACCCAAGGGATCGCAAGGAAGGACTTCAGGGAAGCACTTGGTCGGAAGAAGCCAACATCCATGGCTCAGCTCATGAAGACAGCGACTGAGTGGGCAGATGGCGAAGATTCGGTACGGCCCTCTCGAACAGGTTCTCCACACGACAACCACGAGGGTGGCAGTCGAAACCATCGGGATAGCTACAGATATGATCGCAGACGCAAGCGCAAAAACCGCTACAACGATGACGACAGATTAAACTTTGTTGCAGCTGGATTCTCTCAACCACGCGACAATCACGAACAAAGCGACAGAAGAACTGACGATCGCCGCGACAGTCGAGACCGTGGCTCCGATGATCGCCGCGACAGTCGAGATCGCGGACAGCGAAGCGATAACTACAAAAGGCAAGAATGGTGCAAACGCCCAGACCCTAAGGCCGAACGGTCAATCGAAGAAAAGATGGATGATGATTGCAGGTTCCACTTATTCAAAGGAGACGACGGACAACTACGCTCCAACCACTCGCTAAGGAATTGTAGAGAATTCGACCTACTGGCGGTTGACTACATGATGCGACTCAAACAGGCAAGTCCTGCACTCGTTCAGCCAACTCCTGCGCCCGTTCCACAAGCTCAGCCCGTCCCAGTACTCACATCTCCACCGCAGCAGAACACGGGAGGACACATAGCAGGGGCCATACATCAGATGCCACAGGTGCACGAGAACTCATATCCCCAGACAATACCATGAAAAGTGTTTGTGGATTTTGGCAGGTTTTCGACTGACTTGTTCATTTTGCGGAGCGTGTCCAAGTAAAGCTATACTCCCAGAAGGCACAATACAACTCGACGTCACGTTCGGAGACCCGAGCCACTTCAGGACGGAGTCGATTGAGTTCGAGGTCGTCGACTAGAAATCACAGTACCATGCCATACTGGGGCGTCCAACGTTCGCTCGGTTCATGGCCGTACCACATTATGCCTACCTCAAGATGAAGATGCCAGGACCCAAGGGGGTCATCACAATCAATGGAAACTTCCAAAGATCAGACGCGTGTGACCGTGATTTCAGCAAAATCTCAGAGATGTTCGGGATGGAGCAATCGTTTGCCGATTTGGCGCTCTCCAATGACCGAACATTATTACCAGAGCATAAGAAGCTTGCAGTCGACAGAGCATTCAGTGCAACAAACGACACAAGGACACACCAGGTGCACCCGACTGATCCATCAAAGACAGTCAATGTGTCGTCGAGTCTAACTCCCGCATAGGAAGGCGCGCTTGTCGAATTCCTCCATGAGAACTGGGAAATATTTGCATGGTGTCCAGCTGACATGCCAGATATTCCCAGGAAATTTGCCGAGCACTCCCTACAAACCTTTCCAGGAGCCAAGCCAGTCAAACAAACAATACGTCGCGTCTCAGGACCTAAAAGAGACGCCGTAGAAGCAGAAGTCGACAGATTACTTGCCGCAAAATTCATCCGAGAAATCAAGAAGTCAGATTGGGTAGCCAACCCCGTTCTAGTGGAGAAAAAGAACTCCGATATCCTTCGGATGTGCATGGATTTCACCGCTCTCAATAAATGCTACCCAAAGGATCACTTCCCGTTGCCACGCATCGATCAGATAATCGACTCTACCGCCGGGTGCGCTCGACTGTCCTTCCTGGACGTGTACTCGGGGTATCATCAGATAAGGATGAAAGAGGAAGACGAAGAAAAAAGGCCTTCATAACCCCACTCGGGGTCTACTGCTACACCACAATGCCCTTCGGGCTCAAGAACACAGGCGCAACATACCAGCGTATGATGCAGAACTGCCTCAAGGATCAAATCGGACGCAACGTCCAGGTCTACATCGATGACATAGTAATAAAAACAAAAGATGAAGATGCGCTCCTCGCAGATCTGTGGGAGACATTTGCAAACCTCAAGCGTTTTCATATCAAACTCAACCCCAAGAAGTGCACGTTCGGTGTTCCAGCCGGGCAACTATTGGGTTACTTGGTCTCAGCCCGGGGAATCGAGGCAGACCCGGAGAAGATACAAGCCATCCTCACAATGGAAAGGCCCGCAAAGCTACACGACGTACAAAAGCTCGCCGGTTGGGTGGCGGTACTCTGTCGATTCATCAGCAAGCTAGGCGAAAAGGTGCTTCCACTCTATCAACTGATGAAGAAAGCCGACAAATTCGAGTGGACAGCAGAAGCCGAGGCTGCCTTCATCGACCTCAAGAGAATTCTCACAAGACCTCCGATCCTGGTTGCACCAAGGGAGCGCGAGCCCTTATATCTATACATCTCAGCCACCAATCGAGTGGTGAGTACCGTACTGGCGGTTGAACGAAGGGAAGAAGGACACGCCCAAAGCATACAGAGACCAGTTTACTACGTGAGCGAGGTCCTCTCCATATCAAAACAGCGGTACCCGCATTATCAGAAGTTGGCATACGCCGTATTCATGACTTCCAGAAAACTGACGCACTACTTCATAGAGCACCCGATAACCGTAATCAACAAATCGGCAATCGGTGACATCCTCACAAACCCCAACGCAACGGGAAGAGTCGCAAAGTGGCTCATCGAGCTGGCACCAAGGGACATCAAGTATGAACACCCGGAGGCCATCAAAGACAATACCATTGGCTTGGCCTTTTGCCCAATGGGGCCTCAACATGGTTGGCCCACTCAAAAGATCTTCGCATGGAGGGCATACTCACCTATTGGTGGCAGTCGACAAATTCACAAAGTGGATTGAAGCAGTCCCTATCACAAGTTTGACTGCTTCTACAACAGTTAACTTCATAAAATCCATCATATATCGCTTCGGGGTCCCAAGTAGCATCATAACAGACAATGGACAAACTTCACGGCTGAAGAATTCCGCTCCTTTTGCAAGGAACAAGACATCCAGCTCAACTACGCATCAGTTGCGCACCCGCAATCCAATGGCAAAGTCGAAAAGGCCAATGGGCTCGTATGCAGCGGCATCAAGAAACGTCTTCTAGTGCCACTCAGAAGGGCCGCGGGTGCTTGGGTTGAAGAACTTCCATCAGTGCTCTGGAGTTTGCGCACAACCCCAAACGCTTCAACACAATTCACACAGTTCTTTATGGTGTATGGTGCAGAGGCAATACTGCCATCAGACGTAAGATTCAACACACCAAGAGTTGGAGCATACAACGAGGAAGACTCGGAGGAGGCACTCGAAAATGCAGTCGACTTGCTAGAGGAAGCACGAAACACGGCCCTGTCCCGCACAGATGTTTACCAGCAGGACCTCCGCAACTATCCCAGCCGTCGACTGCGCACAAGATCTTTTATGGTGGGTGACTTAGTACTTCGACTGAAACAGAAGAAGGTGCACAAGCTTGCTTCTCCGTGGGAAGGACCCTTCATCATTACAGAAGTCATCGGTGGCGGAGCCTATCGCCTGAAGCACGCGAAGACAGGAGAGCTATCGCATAATCCATGGAACGTGGCGCATCTGCGTCGCTTCTATGCTTAGCCTTCTTAGTCGCCCATGTAATAGCGCGTAATGTCAAAAGACCAGCAGGTTTCAGACGCACTCTTTCCCTTTCCAGGGCACCTGAGAGGACTGGAAGGGTTTTAATGAGGCGGCTTGCTTGTCAAATACTGAAGTTGGAATACAAAATAATGTTCCTCCATATTTTCTTTGCATATTTTACTTCGTCCCACTCGAATGCTCGGGTGACGGTTCACCACATATTACGTTTCGCAGAACATTTTATCTCAGCCACACCCGCTCACTCGGGGGCTGCGTCATGAAAAGTTGCCTCATACAAGTATAACATATACCCCACTCGATATACTCGGGGCTGGGTATTCATAAGTTTACAAAGTAAATCATTACATACACCCCACTCGATATACTCAGGGGCTGGTGTCGGGGGAATACCTAATTGAGTATGAGCCGACGTACGAACTTATCAAGACATAAGCTGGTGGAGACTTATCAAGACATAAGCTGTTGGTGCGGCTTAACTGGCGCGGCTTATCTGGTGCGGCTTATCTGGTGCGGCTTAACTGGCGCGGCTTATCTGGTGCGGCTTAACTGGCGCGGCTTAACTGGCGCATACTTAACTGGCGCAGACTTAACTGGCGCAAACTTATCTGGCGCAGACTTATCTGGCAGGAGAAGACATAACTTGGAAGACACGAAATTACATTACTTAGTCTCCAAGTAGGACTCCGGCTCATACTTTCCTTGGGAGAGAAGTTTTCTTGTAACCTTTCGAGCCATCGTCTTTATAAGGTGGACTCCAAGGGCCTAGAACCCCAAGCTAAGAAACCCTAGATCTCATACATCTAGAGATAGGCGACTTGACACATCGGTCGCCAACTCCATTGTAACACCATATTCATATCAATACCAATCTAGGATAGGCAGGACGTAGGTCTTTACCTCACATTGAGGGGCCGAACCTGGGTAAAAAACATTGTCTTCTCGTGCCCTGCGATCTTTAGCTCGGAGATGCTTGATCGCTTAATCCCCAACTCTATGAAGTCATCTCCATGACATCTGCGTGACAATCCCACGACAGTTGGCGCCCACCGTGGGGCCTGCGGTCAAGAGTGTCATGTTCCAAGCAGGATCTGTGCCAGGGGCGGAGGATCGCGCCGGCGTTTCAAGCTAGGCGACTTCAAAAATCTTGGCGACTTCATTGCCGCGCCGTTTCAAGCTCGGCGATATGAACATCTACATCAAGATCTACCTCAAGCTCGAGGAGAAAGCATGGAAAAATTTGACCGCGGGATTCGGGGCTCAATTTCCATAACGCCCCTCATGCACGGGTTGCAGGACAGCAGCAACGTCCGTGTTGCGGACCTCACCGACGGCGGCTCAAAACTCATCTCGATGATCCCTTCGGTGGAAAGATGCAAATAAGAGTTTCCTAGCAGCTGTCCAAAGCGCATCGGATTCCAACGGTTAGATCTCCGTGGCCGACTCAAACACTGAAGCCCTATGGAAAGCTGACGGAACTCCGCGCGACTTTGGGAAATTAATTATCGAGGTCGACTCGGACATCAATTTGAAGATCCCTCTGGTGAAAACCTGCGGAATACAATCCCGAAGCCCTCCAAGAAATTTGAGACAATTCCAATGATTGGATCTCCGTCGGCGGCTCGCGCACTGCAGCAAGTTTTGTATTTAGGCAAAGTCATGAATTCTCTGTTGACGACTTCAGCGACGCCCTCGTGGGCTGCGACTCAAAACCTGCAAACCCAAAGTAGGTCAACCAAAGAAGGAAGCAGCCCACCAGCCGGGTCAAATCCGGAGTCATGTCCGACTAAAAGTGCTACTTCAATCCATGTAAGGAATACGTCCGCATGATCAGGAAAGGAATTAGATCAGAAGGAAGGAAAAACGAAGTGATCTGGAGATTCGTCCTGTATGGACAACCCAACCTGCTAGCTTATTATTGCATGGACATCAACGTGAAAGCCAGCCCTGATATTATATCACCTCGATGACTCGCACATGGACCAAGGAAAGCCAATCAAAGGAAGCGATTACTAATTGGAACAAGTATATGTACAAGCATCATGCGAGTCAAAGGGCTGGTCACGTCAAAAACAAAAGAGAAAGAGAATGCAAATTGAGTACTACAAGCTACTGCTCCATGGAAAGCTCACGAAAAAAGAGAAAAAAGGGTCATTGTATGAACGATCATCTCGAGTTATCAACACGCGACTCCAAAAATCAGCTGTGACACTGCGACTCAAACAGTTGGATGGCTTGGACGCGGAAGTACGTCCGGCTTGACGCATTGGCTCCAGATTAGTCGATTCTGACGACGGTCCGCCGCTTACTCTACATCATAAAGTCGCCGTGGACAAATTTCGACCACACCACGGACAACGACTTCTGCTCCGCCGCACGACGATTTTGACCTCACATCACGATCAAATCGCATCGTCAACGCTAGGAGAATAAAACAAGCTAAGTTGCTATCAAGCTCAAACTTTACAGCATTTTACTTTATCAGTTAATATTGAGTTTCACGCATATCTAGTTTATGCGGCTTATTACTCATATCTAGTTTATTATGCCTTTTTTTATTAATGTCTTTGCGATTTAAATTATATCATATCGCATACTTTAATTCATATCAGCTTTTGTAGATTTAATTACATCTACTTCTCAATACATTCAAATAAGAGTTCTTTATAACTCGCATTGCAAAGTCTAGCTATTTACAGCTTGCATTGAATATCAAGATCATCACTACATGTTCAAGCATTGATATTCGGCGATTCATTTGTCATTCTATGACTTATCATTATATCAGTTTATGACTGATCGTTATATAATTTCATGATTTATCATCATATCATTTTATTAATCATCATCGACTTATTGTCATATCAATTTATGAGCCGCATAGCGATTTCCCCCGTATCATTTTATGAGTCGCAGACAGCTCATCATTACATCAGTTTATGAGTCATTAGTGAATCATTATCTTATCAATATTTGAGTTGAAACAGGTGACTCGATGTACCACATCTACAGCTAATCAGAACTGGTTATCATCAAAGCTAATTAGAGCTCGTCACGGCTATTGCAGCCAATAAAAGCAATAATCCTGGTTATACTCGCCTTAAGTCAGAAGTATCTTTCCACTATGCGGCCAAAGTACTGGGGTGCGGTGTCAATCGAGTGTGATCACCTATCATGGCCGCCAACTACCCTGAACACGCATTTTTTACCTGGGAAATACTGAGCCGCGCGAAGATCTACTTAACGGTAATAGAGATAATTCAGAAGGACTAAAGTACCCGCGTGTGGCGTCAATCGAGTCTGATGCCTATCATGGCCGTTCTCGACCCTGAACACACATTAGAATCGGGAAATACTGAGTCAAAGTACCATATGCTATCATGCATCGTACAATATGCTATCATGCATCTTACCAGTTGCTATCATGCAACTAAGTTGCTATTACGCAACCATTTGCTATCATGCAGATTACAACATGCTATCATGCGACATACCATTTGTTATTATGCAGATTATACTATGCTATCATGCAGGGTACCATATGCTATTATGCGGAGTACTAACTTTTTATCATAATTATTACCAGCCGCCAAGGCTAACATATTATCATCATTGCTTCCTTGGGGGCTTTGCTTTTTGATTTAACAGGAACCTATAACTCGGCCATATGAGTTTGAATTGGCACGACCAGATTTTTTATGATTGAGATAATTATCTCCTAATATCGGCTGATAAAGCCACCATTATTTATTTATTTTCAGCCACATCAAGTGGAATTTTTAAGGATGACTCCTTAATTTATATCTAGAGTCTTGACTTGAATTATCTTTTTTCCTAGCAGCTCAACTAATACTTCACAGTTCGGAGTTTATAAGCGGCTTTGCCCTACTCCAAGTATTATTGTTTACTTGTGGCAACAATATTTGCTCAATATATTGCAGGATCAAATTGCAATGATATGCCATCAAGCAGGATAATGAAATCATGCCTGCTTAATGTCTGGGGGCTAGGACAATTAAATGTTTGTCTAACTTGCGATATTTTTGAGTCCCGAGCAGCATGATCAAGCATGCAACCCGGCCCTCGGGGGCTACATATCCACCATATCTGGCGGTCTTTATTATACTCATAAACCATGTTTATATGCAGATTTCATTTTTTGCAGCACATGAGAATATATATATCCATTTGCGAGTCAAATTAGCGACTCACGGTTTTTTTATTCAATCAGTGGCTATATACCCTTGAGCCGCCATGTTTCAACATGCATTCAGATGGCTCATCATGATAACATGACAGATTATTATTCTAATGATTGACCAGCTTATTTATGCTTACGGTCTTTTATGCTTCGATGTCTATGACTCAGCACCTTATACACATTTGGCTAATATATCTTGATGCTCATAAGTTATTCTTATGATTTCAGCTCAGTCTTACATCCAACAGGAAAAGGTGGTTTTCACCAAAGGCTTCGCCGACACCTTATATAAATTTTCGTGGAGAACTTATCGCGATTCTGCTGATTCAATGCGACTAAACAGAAGTGTTCAAATAGCAAGTGAGGAAGACTTGTGCATGGCCTCGAATGCCAGTGATAGTACATCAACAAACATCTTCTACATTAGCAGCTCAATAAGCCGCTACGCTAGCGCCTCATCATCAGTAAGTCACCAATCTCTACATACTCAAGTCGGCAAAATCATCAACATCAAGTCAAGATCTTCCGCCTGACTCTACGAATCACCCGGAAGCTTGGGGGCTAATGTCGGGGGAATACCTAATTGAGTATGAGCCGACGTACGAACTTATCAAGACATAAGCTTGTGGAGACTTATCAAGACATAAGCTGTTGGTGCGGCTTAACTGGCGCGGCTTAACTCGCGCAGACTTAACTGGCGCAGACTTAACTGGCGCAAACTCATCTGACGCAGACTTATCTGGCAGGAGAAGACATAACTTGGAAGACACGAAATTACATTACTTAGTCTCCAAGTAGGACTCTAGCTCATACTTTCCTTGGGAGAGAAGTTTTCTTGTAACCTTGCGAGCCATCGTCTTTATAAGGTGGACTCCAAGGACCTAGAACCCCAAGCTAAGAAACCCTAGATCTCATACATCTAGAGATAGGCGACTCGACACATCGGTCGCCAACTCCATTGTAACACCATATTCATATCAATACCAATCTAGGATAGGCAGGACGTAGGTCTTTACCTCACATTGAGGGGCCGAACCTGGGTAAAAAACATTGTCTTCTCGTGCCCTGTGATCTTTAGCTCGGAGATGCTTGATCGCTTAATCCCCAACTCTACGAAGTCATCTCCATGACATCTGCGTGACAATCCCACGACAGCTGGGTACTCATAAGTTTACAAAGTAAATCATTACATACACCCCACTCGATATACTCGGGGGCTTGGTATTCATAAGCTTACAAAGTACATTAGTACATACAACCCCACTCGATGGACTCGAGGGCTTCCCCTGTACAGCACAACACATACGCAAAAAATATTATTATACAGGTTCGTCCTTCATAGGCAAAACAGGACCCATAAGTTGAGCATGACAACGCTCAATCAGCAGCTCTGCAGAAGCCCTCGTGCCTTCCAGATCCTCCTGGGATAGAACCACTCCAGCAACGGTTGTAGGAAGCACAAGGTTTGGTCGTCGACTTCGCACATATGCCATTACCGCATTGGCACCAAGCACAAGCTTTTGGGTCAATACTTCGCGGAGTGGGTTTGATTGGCGAAACAGATCAACCAATGCATGAATCCCTTGCGGTTGTGGCCCAGTCGGAAACAAGGTCTGGTTGATGCGCATAAATGCAGTCCTGCATGTTTCGAGCAGAAGAGCGTTTCGCCACACTCGATCCTTTAGAGTGGCGAGTTTGCTTGCTCGAAACCTATCAAGCCAAAAATGCCCATGACCAGTCGTAGGGTTGTCAGCAGCATCATTCAAGCGTTGTTCAATACGTTCTTGCTCAGCTGGGAAGTCAGGAACAAAACCTACAAAGAACAAATTGACTAAGTCGCAGTAGGTGGCAACACTTATAAACGGCTCAAGGATCATACTCACAGTCGAGTTGCCTGTTTATAAGCTCCATCTCTCCAAGCACATAATCTTCTCGTTGGGTGGCTAAAGCTGGTCTTGCTCTAAGCCTATCCAGTTCACCCTGGGCAGCCTTTAGGCCTTGCTCCAGTTTCACCACCCGTTGCTTCATGTATTTCATCACAGCGGTATCATTTGCCACCCGAGCTCGAGATCGAGTGGCACGGCGCGGCTGCCTAGGTCCACCCGAAGTAGTGGGTTCCTGTGGCTGGTCCTAGCAGAAGTACAACAAAAAAATTCAAAACAAAGGAAGGCATCCAACGCATGCATAAGTAGAGACAAAACTATTTCACAGGGTCTCGTGCAAACATTCAAATAGCAAAAGCACCCATTGTAGCAAATGCACACACACGAGTGTGATTGTTAAGCATAATTACAAATTCATAAAAATAGTCGACTAGCCTAGACCTGAGAGGCAGACTCCGACCTAGCCCTACGGGCACGAGCAGCAAGCTCAGCTAGTCGGCGATCCATGGTGGAAATACAAATGTTCGCCAGTCGATTGGCTGGCTCCCTCACACCCTTCAGGGAGACTAGCCTCCCATCTGGCCTTCGAGGAAAGTCAGGTAAGGCCTTCTCGTAGTCCGCCTCTATTCCATGACCCATAAGAAGCTTGAGGGTGGACTCTGAGCCGCGTACCGTGAGGGTGCGAGCGAAGTTGGCCATAGTTGATGTCCCTGGACCGAAGGTGTCGGTGAACTGTTCTACACTTGACGGCACTTCTGTGGATGGGAAGACTTCCTTGTGTACAGCGCCAAGAGTACTCGCCGACTTGGCGAGTGTTTCCTGCGCTTGGACGACCATGGCGTTCAAGTCTCCCATAGCATGATCGAATGACGGGTTGTCACCCGCCACGACCACAGGTGCTGACGTGCCAATCACACCTTCAATAAACAAAGAGAATAGCAAACCCTTAGCACAACATTCAAAAATCGAAGCAGACGACGAAGCAAAAAGGGACATTTCCCACTAACCTCCCATAGTTTGGGCAAGGCCCGAAAGTTGCTCAGCGTGCTCCTCTTCGAGTGAAGCAAAGGAGTCTTGGGTCCTTTTTAACTCAGCCTCTCGAGTGGTAAGTGCTTTCTCAAGCTCCTTCACTCGATCCTCGGCTGACGTTTTATCACCTGAGAGAAGCAAGCATAGATCAAGAGAAGCAAAAATTGCAACCAGCAGTGGCAAAAGCTTCGGTTGTAGCAAATTAAAAATACTTATGGGTAAGCTGCTCCACATTAGAGCATAGAGTGTCTCTCTCTCTCTCGCTCTATTTGGAGATAAGCTTTCCCCGACTCCACCATAGTGCGGAGGATGGGCTGCAAAGCATAGCACATGTGTCTCAGTTAAGCAAAGAAGAAGGCCTGCGTTCAAAGGATTTGGTACGTGAAAGTACTTACGTGTGTCGTCCAGGATGAAGACTCTGTGGTAACAATCCCGACATCCGGAGCTGCTACACCCGAAGTATTGCCTGCCTCGCCAGTGGTGGTCACGGCAATAACTTCGGGTGTAGCCTTTGGAGCTTCAGGAATCACCGTCTTCACAACTGGGGAAGCAGGAAGTTTCCTGTTCTCAGCGCTACAAACAACACCAGCAGCATAAGGCAAAGGTCATAAAAACTCTAAGCGGAGCATAAGTTACAATGCATACCTGATGGCCTCATCCTCATCAGTGTCGGGTTTGTCATATGTTGGGCCTCCAAAAGGAAGAGCCCCACTCGAAGAAGCTGGTAGACGAGAAGCAAGAGGGGATACTTGCAGGGGAGCGCGCTGCAGTGAGGCACCCGAATCCCCGTCATCCTTCACGTCGTCAGTCTTCGAGTGTGAACTCGCAGTCGAAGTCACAACCTTCACCAAGCGCCGACGCTTGGTTACAGGAGCCAGAGCTTTGGCTTGCGGCACGTCGTCTTCGTGAACCTTCTCAACCTCTTCTCCTTCAACTTCTTCGGTGTTGGAAGTATTCGCAGAAGGAAGAGAAGACTGGACTACCTTCGGGTTCTCTTCTAGCAGCTCCACTTCAAAAGTAGGGCCAGTCTACGGCAGTGGAGGGAGAGTGGAGACACTCGAGTGGCCCTGCAAAAGTAACCGCATATGCAGAAAATTACAGATGTGAAAGATAGCAAATGGCACAACATCCAACCGTATCACCAAGACAGAAGGTACATTTACCTCAGGCAAAGGATTGTCAGCTCCGTACGTAGTGACTGGGCAGTCGACATTGCAAGGGTCCGAAACCTTGATGCATGTGATCGACCTTATGTGGGTCAGCAGCTCATTCCTTGATAGCTCGTCTGGGCTCATCCGGCTTTCGTCGAGTGCTCCCTCATATTGCCACATCGGGTGAGCACGGGCACGGAGAGGCCATACTCGACGCTTGATAAAAGTAGCCATCAAGTGCACACCCGTGATTCTACCCAGCAGACCCGCAACGCTGCTCAAAAGAGGCGCCGCCTCCTTCTTTTCTGCAGCTGACAAAGGGTGGGCCTAAGCTTTGGTCTTCGCGAGTGCCCTGCCAGTCGAAAAGGCGGGCATGTTCCCTGGCTCAACGCAGACATAAAACCAGCCTTTCCTCCAGCCTTGTGCGGAGTCGACTGGCTTCAGGTCGAAATACTTGGTGTCGCTTCGTACTTGGACACCAAATACCCCCACAGGGTAAGCGCGGCCACCTCCCACATTGGGGCGCACAAGGAAAATCGGTTTCCACAGTGCCCAGCTAGGGGAAACTCCCAAGAAGCACTCCCATCATGGATTTGCACCCCGTAGGCATATAAGAGACCGCGAACAAAATCATGCAACGGGAGTCCAAAACCCCGCGGGAGAAACTCAGCAAAATAGATGCGCTCATCCTCGCGTGGTTCAGGAGGTACCTGCTTTGGAGATGGTGCGCGGCAAGCTAGCTGGTCTTGGGAGGCAGCAGGCCACTCTCGCGAAGCACGGTGATGTGGGAATCCTTATGAAAGGACATTCCCTAAACCCTTGTGTTTTGTGTGTTAGGCAACAACACTAGCGATAATCTTATATGTAAATTAAGTGGTGCAGGTTTTAGGTGCTTAAAACATCTTTGCATCAAATCCAAAAAGTGAGTTGAAAAGAGCAAAAGTAACCTGGAATTGTTCGGATTATCCGGGTAATGCTGTTTCGGATTATCCGAGCCTCAAGCAAAGCTCAGAATTTGGCCAAGGACTCGAAGCAAAAGTGCCCTATAACCACTCGGATTATCCGAGTAATCTTGTCTCGGATTATCCGACTTATCAGAGGAAGCCCAGATTTCTGCTAAGGTCTTCGAGGAAAAGTACCCTGTGTTCATTTGGATTATCTGAGATAACCGTATCGGATTATCCGGTCATTCGGATTATCCGAGGATGACTTTGCTCGGAATATCCAAGTCTTCTGCCTCCAACGGGAAGAAATGGTGAAACACTATATATAGGCCTTCTCCTACCTTGGAAAGGGCACCTCGACCAGAAATATCATCCCCACCATTGTTGCAAGCTTAAACTTGGTAGATCTCTCTCCCTAGCCACTCAAACACCTTGTCCTTCTAGGACTTGGGAGAGTTGACCTAGATCTACCCTCCACCAAAGCGATTTGATTTCCATATCCATTCCTTAGAGGAACTTGTGCATCTTGGGTTCATTGGAACCCTAGACGGTCGTTGGTCGTTCTTGTGGCTTTGGGAGCCACGGGGACTAGCCGGGAGCCTCCAATTCGGTTGTGGAGACGTGCCCCGGCCTTGTGATTCTTGCGGCTTTGGAAGCCGTGGGAATTGGTGAGAGCCTCCAATTCGGTTGTGGAGTGTGCCTCATCCTTGTAAAGGTTTGTTGCCGACCTCGAGGGCATCATATAGTGGAGGAGATACGGTGTGCCATATCACGGCTATTCGGGGATCACTTGTGACCCCGCACCGCTCCAACGAAGACGTAGCTTCCATTGGGAAGTGAACTTCGGGAATCATCTCCGTGTCACCGTGTGCTTATCCTTTTTATATATACCTTTACTTGTATTGCTAGCTTACCTTGTTTAGTATATCTTGTTAGCTAGCTTCTTGCTCATCATATAGGATTGTTCACCTAGTTGCATATCTAGAGAACTTATATTTGAGCAATTCCTTAACTTGTTGAAAAGAAAATTAAAATTGGTAGTTGCCTATTCACCCCCCCCCCTCTAGTCAACCTACTCGATCCTTTCAATTGGTATCAGAGCAAGGTCTCTTTATTAAGGGCTTAATCGCCTAAAGAGGAGGATGGCTAGTGCGGAGGAAGTACAACGTGCTAAAGATGAGGAGTTAAAACTTGCTAAGGAACAAGAAAAACTGATAGAGAACAACTTGACAAAGAACTAATAGAAGCGGGAATAATCCCTCCCGAGGGTGATGCCCCAATCACCATGAAGTCCATGATTGAACTTTTTGGGTTCATGAAAGGCAAAATGGTGGATGAGGTGTATACTCGGGTATCTAATCAAAATGGCTCCTCATCAACCGCTAGCCCTATTAAGGGAGCTAGTGACAAGGATAAAAATGATAAACCTATGAGAAGCCTTCTCTTAACTTTGCTCCACCTAGCTCTTATCTCACTCAAGTTGCACCACTCAACCTCATATAACCAACCTTGGTAGACCCCCTCCTAAGCTTGATAATACTCGTTATTTCACTTGGAAGAAATCTATGGAGTCTTATTTTCGCAGCTCATCGGTGCATCTTTGGAGGGTGGTTCTACATGGTTTCAACCCGTTGATCCCAACAACTTGACCAAGCAAGAAGAGATTGATGAGCAACTTGATGCAAATGCCAAGTACATTCTTGAGAGTGCTATGACCGCAAATGATGAAGATCATGTGCGGAATCTCAAAACTTGCAATGAGGCTTGGCTCTATCTTGAAACCGTGTATGAAGGAAATGAGGGCATTCAACGCTCCAATGCGGCCGTCCTTCAACATCAAGTTGACAACTTCATCATGCTAGACGAAGAGACTCCGACCGAACTTTACCGAAGACTCTACAAGCTTGTGGTGACATGTAGGGAAAATGGAAAGAAGGATATGGATGATGAATGGGTCAAGGCCAAGTTCCTTCAAGCAATTATGCCATATAGTGAAACTATGGTGATGAACCTCATGCAAGAGCGGATTACACAACAATGACTCCCAATGACATGTTGGCTCAATTTGTCACCTATGATACATTGAAGTCCACATCCAAGTCTTTCAACCAAGTCCGTGGCCCAAAGACTCTTGCTTTGAAGGCCGTGTGGTAGACCATCCAAGATATGAAGAAAGCCCGGTCTATGAAGGTGAAGAAGACTTGGAGGGTGAGCTCAATGAAGTTCTTGCACTTGCCGCCACCCGGTTTTGGAACAAGAAGAACAAGAGCGCCCCTCCACCAATAAAAAGAATGTGCTTCAATTGTGGAAAGGACACTCATCTTGTGAAGGATTGCCCCTATGAAAGAAGAGAGGATAATGGTGGTCAACTCATTCTAAAGAAGAACAAGTACCACCCCAAGCCTACCTACATGAAGAGATCACCTCAAAAGGCTCTTGTGGCATCCCATCAAGAGGAATACGAGTCCGGAGGTGAGGAGGATAAAGAACCAAGTGAAGAAGTAGGAATGGCGGCTCTTGCAATGGGCACCCTTCCTCCATCATTGGCCAACCTCTTCTCATCTCCAAACGACGACAAGATCTCCAAGCCTATGTGCCTCATGGCCAAGGAAACAAAGGTGAATTCCCCACCAAAAATTACTATCTCCTCTAACCCATCACTATTGGATTGTGTTGAGGATGTAGGGAAAATTGAAGAAGAGGATAAAATTTCTATCTTCATTAGCAAGCTCCAAGGTCCAACCAAGAAAATGGTTGAGGCCCTCATGTATCAATATGGAGAAGCCAAGCATCTTCTTAATGAGAAGGATGTTAGGATTTGTGAGCTCGAAGGGCATGCATGTGATCATGCCGACAAAATTGGTGAGCTAGAAGATCAACTTGTTGAGGAACAATTGCTCCGTGAGCAACTTGAGGAGACACATGCCATGGATCTTTCCAAGGCAAAAGAAACTCGTGAAACCTCTATTCAAATTGCTATTGATCTAAAAAGTAAAAATGAGGAACTTGTAGAGAGTCATAACAAGCTCTTTGAGGGTTTTGAGCAACTTAGGGAAACCCACAAGGTGACCTCAAGTGAGCTCACTACACTCAAGGAGTCATATGCCAAACTACAAGCTCAATTTATCTATGCTAGCTTCACCACTTCTCATAATGATAAAGATGCAAATGCTTGTTCCACTAACCCTTTATGTGTCAAGGCATCTCTTATTGAGGAAAACACTAGGTTGAAGGCCCAACTTGAGAAGGGCCTAGCCACTTGTATCCAAGGGGAAAAGAACCTCAATGATCTTTTGAGCAATCAAAAGGGAGTGGTTGGCAAAGAAGGAATTGGGTTCACACCCAACTCTAAGAAGGTCAACAACAAGAAGAAGAAGCGACTCCCCCTTCCAAAGATATTGTTTTTGTGAAGGAGGGGGAGTTAGCCAAAGCAAATGACAACTCTATTGGGAGTGGTAATGTCACTAGGGGCAATGCCACTCACAATAACTTTGCGGGAAAATACAACCCCTCATATGTTCTTTTGAAATCTACAAATGGTTGTGTTTTTGCTAAATATGTTGGCTCTTCATATGGAGATGATTATCACTATGCTATTTGGGTTCCAAAGACCCTTGTGACTAACAAAAGAGGACCCATTCCAAAATGGGTACCTAAATCAAAGACTTGATTATTGTAGGGTTTCTCTTCCGGTGGATCTTCATGGCTCATTGATAGTGGATGCTCATCCCATATGACCGGAAGCAAAGAACTAGTAAAGGACTTATTGAAACAACTACTCTCATTCTCTCATGTCACCGTTGGCAACAATGCAAGACTCAAGGTAGTGGGAGTTGGTAAGGTGGTGATCACTCCGGAGTTATCCATTGAGAAGGTCCTCTTGTCGAATCTCTTTCATACAATTTACTTTCCGTTGGTCAATTATGCAATGCCGGTTACACCGTTATTTTTAATAAATACCACGTGACCATCCTTTTCACTCAAACACTCAATGTCGCCTTTGTTGGATTTCGTGAAAACGGTTTGTATGTGGTTGATTTCTCAAAAGAGACCACTCAAATCGCTACATGTTTAATGGCTAAAGGCGACAAGGGGTGGCTTTGGCATCGCCGACTTGGCCATGTCGGTATGAGAAATTTACAAACTCTTGTAAAGGGTGGACACGTGGTAGGACTAACCGATGTTAATTTTTCCAAAGATCGTCCTTGTAGTGCTTGCATAGCCGGAAAGATGCATGAGAAGAATCACCCCAAGACGACCATTATCTCCACTAAGAGGCCTTTGGAGCTCCTTCATATGGATCTTTTTGGGCCTCCCACATATGATAGTCTTGGTGGCAAGAAATATTGTTTGGTGATTGTGGATGATTATTCAAGATATTGTTGGACTTTCTACATCAAGAAGAAGAGTGAAACTCAAAAGATATTCATTGACTTTGCAACCCTAGTTCAACGCCAATATGACTCCAAGATTTTGGCAATTAGAAGTGACAATGGTACGGAGTTCAAGAATTACACTATGGATGATTTCCTAAGTGGGGAGGGCATTCAACACCAATATTCCGCTGCATATACTCCCCAACAAAATGGTGTTGCCGAAAGGAAGAACCGCACTCTTATTGATATGGCAAGAACTATGATGGCCGAATTTAATTCCCCATACAACTTTTGGGCCGAAGCCATCAACACCGCTTGTCATTACTCAAACCGGCTCTTCTTCCGTCCTCTCAAGAACATGACACCATATGAACTCCTCACCGGTAAAAAGCCAAATGTATCTTACTTTCGAGTCTTTGGATGCAAATGCCATGTTTACATTAAAGGTTGCAAAATTGCTAAATTTGAATCTAGATCTTTTGATGGTATATTTGTTGGATATGCCGCAAAGTCTCATGCTTATAGGGTCTACAACATATCCACCGGGTGTGTTGAAGAATCTATGAACGTGGAGTTTGTCGAGGATAATGGCTCCCAAGCGGAGCATATTGATCATGATGATGTAGGTGATGTTGCTCCATCTCAAGCCATAAGAACTATGGGGATTGGAGAACTAATTCCTATTGAAGGACCATTGATGATACTCAAGAAGAAGGAACAAGTTCTACCCAAGTTGAGCCATCTACCTCAACAAGTGATCAACAACTATCAATGATCAAGAACAAGAACATGTAGATCAAGAAAATGGTCAAGACCCACCCAACTCTAGTGGTGAACAAGAACATAATGAACCCACAACCCCAAGAACTCCACTTCGGGTTGACCATGAGCAAGATGAAGGCAATGATGAAGATATTTGTGTTGGTGAAACAATTGGTCAAGCCATGGAACGCCGGGTCATCCGGCGTGCATCAAATTGGATTATCAACAACACTTCAAAGAAAATATCCTTGGAGTATCCGTAGAGGTGTGTCCACACGCAATCAATTAGCTAACTTTTGTGGTCATGTCTCTTGCTTGTCTAGCTTAGAACCTCTCAAGGTATATGATGCCCTTGAAGACATGGATTGGGTTGCGGCTATGCATGAAGAGTTGAACAACTTCGAGCGCAACAAAGTATGGTCATTAGTGGAAAGACCCAATGACTCCTCCCATAATGTCATTGGAACCAAGTGGATATTCAAGAACAAGCAAGACTCAAATGGTCAAGTCATCCGCAACAAAGCAAGATTGGTTGCACAAGGGTACACCCAAATCGAAGGAGTCGACTACGGTGAAACCTATGCCCCCGTTGCTAGACTTGAATCCATTCGCTTACTTATTGCCTATGCATCTACTCATAAAATTACTTTATATCAAATGGATGTTAAAAGTGCTTTTCTAAATGGTCCACTAAATGAACAAGTATATGTGAAACAACCTCCGGGTTTTGAAGACCCCAATTTCCTAACCATGTCTACTTACTACATAAGGCTCTTTATGGGCTCAAGCAAGCTCCACGTGCTTGGTATGATCATCTCAAGGAGTTCTTAGTAGACCGTGGCTTTGCAATTGGGGTAATAGATCCCACCCTTTTCACTAAAAGAATAAATGGAGAATTTTTCGTATGCCAAATATATGTTGATGATATTATCTTTGGTTCCACTAACCATGAATTTAGTGATCAATTCTCCAAGCTAATGACCAAGGAATTTGAGATGTCCATGATGGGGAAATTGAATTATTTTCTTGGCTTTGAAATCCATCAATTCGAGAAGGAACATTCTTATGTCAAGCCAAGTATATTAAGGACATGCTCAAGAAATTTGATATGAACAATGCCAAGCCATATAAGTTTCCCATGGACTCCAAGGCGGATCTTCACTTAGATCCGGATGGTAAGGAAGTTGATCAAAAGCTTTATCGTTCTATGATTGGATCTTTGCTTTACCTTTGTGCATCTAGACCGGATATTATGTTTAGTGTGGGTATGTGTGCAAGATTCCAATCAAGTCCTAGGGAAAGTCATGAAACCGCGGTCAAAAGGATTCTAAGATATTTGTTGGATACTCCCAACTATGGTCTTTGGTATCCCCATGGTACAAGCTTTGATCTTGTTGGTTATTCGGATGCGGATTGGGCGGGTTGCAAAATGGATAGAAAATCAACTTCGGGTACATGCCAATTCCTTGGTAGGTCCCTTGTGAGTTGGTCTTCCAAGAAGCAAAATTGTGTGGCCTCGTCATCCACCGAAGCCGAATACATCGCCGCCGGTAGTTGTTGTGCACAATTATTATGGATGAGGCAAACTTTAAAGGATTATGGTGTCATTTGTGACAAAGTGCCTCTTTTATGTGACAATGAAAGTGCTATTAAAATTGCACACAACCCGGTTCTTCATGGCAAGACCAAGCACATTGAGATTCGGTATCATTTTATTCGAGACCATGTTGAGAAGGGTGATATTGCAATCAAGTATGTCAACACCAAGCATCAACTCGCCGATATGTTCACGAAGCCTCTTGGTGAAGCAAGATTCAAGGAGTTGAGAGGAGAACTAAATGTGGTGGACATATCCAATTGGATTTAGTGGATTTCTTGCATACCTACCCATATTAGACGATACTATTTGGTTTAGATGTAGGCATGGACATAGGGGGAGTGCGGTCCTAATACATTGGACTATCCCTCCCCCCATTATGCCGATAGTAAAACTCATTTTGTCTCTATATTTTCATTTTGATGAATTTTTGAGCTTAATTGACGAGTAGTGGTGGTGAACCCAAGATACATCTTCGCGGTGTCACACCACATACACTCTTACATGGTGGCCTTGGCCACCGACATCTTCTTTGTGAAGAATTGATCTTTTTTGAGATTTATGGCCCCTTTTGCATATTCATTGGTTTTATGGAAAACACGCTCAACTTGGTCTTCCTTTTTGCTCGATTCTTGCAAGTTTGAGCATGAAGTACCAATATCAGTTTGACAATCCTATCCCAAGCTTATCTCACCTAAAAACTTTCTATCTAATGCACACAAGTCTTGTTTCAAAAATCTGGGGAGAAAGGGTTCTGCTGGGCAAATCTCCTGCAACTGCCCGGAATATCCGATCCTGACGGACCGGATTCGGATAATCCGACTCTGCCAGGACCGGAATATCCGATTGCGCGGTCAACCGTTTTAAAAAAAACGAAAGGTCGGGGTGAAGGGGTCAACGACCTATTCACTCACCCCGACCTCTCTCCCTTCAACTCAGGGATGCTATCCTATTGTACCTTGTATCATTCCTTGCTCCGAGACTTGTGTGTACTTATCTATGCTGCCTATCTATTGCATTATCTCACAGGTGGTTCGAGTAGTCCTCCAAAGAAGTATGCCCGAAGAGGGAAGTTGCCTGCTGTTGCATCTGGCAAGGTCCCTGCCAAGACAGTATCTGAGAAGAAGGTGTCAGTTAGACCTGCAAAGAAGGGCAAGGAATCTCGCCCCAACTACTTGACCATGCCAAGCACTCAGTATGCAGAAGTTCGTCAGTTTGATTGGTACAAGAATGTGCCCAGAGATGAAAACATTGAGGACACGAATTTCTGGTGCATGGAGCAGATCTATATATACAAGGATATCTATCAGCATTATCAGCACCCCATTCGCCCAATGCAGCCATACCGGTTGAAAGATATCAAGGACAAACCCAGCTATGCTAAAGCCGCCGAGGTGATTCAACAGATGGGACTTGTTTCTCTCATTGAGAAGCAATGTCCTTATGATGAGGACCTTGTCAAGCAGTTTTTCTCCACCTTGGTGATCGAGAGCAACCACTCCAAGACCATGAAATGGATGTCGGGCACTACTATGTGCACATCTTCCTTTTCTAGGATGGCTCAACTCCTTGGGTATTCTTTCAACTCCAGCCATGCTCCTAAGGGTCACCGCATGCACTTCGAAGAAGAACGTTATCCCAATAAAAATGAGATGGTGGACTTGTATGGGGCTAATGCAGTTATTGGCGGAAAGGATGGTCTTCTTCCTGTCTATGATCAGCTTGTGCGCATCTTTCGCTCAACTATTTGTCCCAGTGGAGGTAACAATGACAATATTGTCGCTCCTCTTGCCTATTTGCTTATCCTTGCCAAGAAGGTTGTTGAGAATGAAGATCCCTCAGCGGTGTTCACTGTGGATGTGGGGTATTTCATCTTTCGTGAGTTATGGGATTGCATGGTCAATGGGTACTCTATTCCTTATGCTCCCTATATCATGATGCTCATCAAGGACACTCTGAAGAACCACAAATTCCACAAGTCCAAGATGATTCCCCATGCTTACAAGAGGGTTTATCAAAAAAGGAAAGAAGTTGTTCCTCAGTCTACTTCTGCAGCTCCAGGCTCGTTCATGGGTGATGAACGTCGTGGAGCCACCACGGATCCTTCTTTTGCTCCAGAGATTAAGAAGCTGAATTGGTTCCAGCGGAACATCCTCTGCATGAATGCAGACATCAGGAAGGAACAATATGAGTCTTATTTGAGGCAGGAGGACATTCTCAAGCGGCTCCCTCGCCTTCCTAATGATCCTGAAGTGATTAATCCTCCTCTCTCTTATGCGCAGTGGAATGAACACTCTCAGTTTCCTTGGGCTCAGCTTGACACTCATCTCTTAGAGACAGCTTCTGCGGGCCCTTCTCGTCCATCCTACATTCGTGCCCCTCGCTATGAGTCAGAGGAAGATGATGATGATGCTAGTGATGGTAGTGATGATGAGGAGGACGATGACTAGGGTCGTAGCATCGCTCTTTTCCCTTTTTGGCGTTTCGATGCCAAAGGGGGAGAAGTAGTTTTACTAGGTCTCCGTGAGGGATTTGCATGGGTTCGGGCACAAGCTTATGCTTTTATCATTCTTATCATGCTTGTGTCCATTTATGTGAACTTAGTTTTATTATGTTTTATTATGTCAAACTTATGTGTGTGTGAACCTTTGTGATATGTTTAGCTATTTGAGAGTCATGGATTTCTTATATGGATATGAGTTGTATCTTTGTGCTACCGGATTTCTTATATGGTTATGAGATATATGGTTTATTTCTACTCTATGTTGCATAAGGTATATCTCTCTTTATTTCTCATGTCTCTCATATATCTAGTTTCTTCATTACCTTGAGGTTCTCTCTACCTTTTTGCATTGCATAAATATTCCAAGCAACATAATGGTATGCACACATTAAGGGGGAGTCTCTCATGAGCTCAAGTTACTAGACAATATGTTATGCTTTTCTTGCAAATCCTAGTGTTGTCATCTAACACCAAAAAGGGGGAGATTGAAAGGACATTCCCTAAACCCTTATGTTTTGTGTGTTAGGCAACAACACTAGCGATAATCTTATATGTAAACTAAGTGGTGCAGGTTTTAGGTGCGTAAAACGTCTTTGCATCAAATCCAAAAAGTGAGTTGAAAAGAGCAAAAGTAACCTGGAATTATTCAGATTATCCGGGTAATGTTGTTTCGGATTATCCGAGCCTCAAGCAAAGCTCAGAATTTGGCTAAGGACTCGAAGCAAAAGTGCCCTGTAACCTCTCGGATTATCCGAGTAATCTTGTCTCGGACTATCCGAGCTATCAGAGGAAGCCCAGATTTCTGCTAAAGTCTTCGAGGAAAAGTACCCTGTGTTCATTCGGATTATCCGAGATAACCGTATCGGATTATCCGGTCATTCGGATTATCCAAGGATGACTTTGCTCGGAATATCCGAGTCTTCTGCCTCCAACGGGAAGAAATGGTGAAACACTATATATAGGCCTTCTCCTACCTTGGAAAGGGCACCTCGACCAGAAATATCATCCCCACCATTGTTGCAAGCTTAAACTTGGTAGATCTCTCTCCCTAGCCACTCAAACACCTTGTCCTTCTAGGACTTGGGAGAGTTGACCTAGATCTACCCTTCCACCAAAGCGATTTGATTTCCATATCCGTTCCTTAGAGGAACTTGTGCATCTTCGGTTCATTGGAACCCTAGATGGTCGTTGGTCATTCTTGTGGCTTTGGGAGCCGCGGGGACTAGCCGGGAGCCTCCAATTCGGTTGTGGAGTCGTGCCCCGGCCTTGTGATTCTTGCGGCTTTGGAAGCCGTGGGAATTGGTGAGAGCCTCCAATTCGGTTGTGGAGTGTGCCTCATCCTTGTAAAGGTTTGTTGCTGACCTCGAGGGCATCATATAGTGGAGGAGATACGGTGTGCCATATCACGGCTATTCGGGGATCACTTGTGACCCCGCACCGCTCCAACGAAGACGTAGCTTCCATTGGGAAGTGAACTTCGGGAATCATCTCCGTGTCACCGTGTGCTTATCCTTTTTATATATACCTTTACGTGTATTGCTAGCTTACCTTGTTTAGTATATCTTGTTAGCTAGCTTCTTGCTCATCATATAGGATTGTTCACCTAGTTGCATATCTAGAGAACTTATATTTGAGCAATTCCTTAACTTGTCAAAAAGAAAATTAAAATTGGTAGTTGCCTATTCACCTCCTCCCCTCTAGTCAACCTACTCGATCCTTTCACCTTCATAGAGGAATTTGGCCAGTCCCTGCTGCCCTTCTTCAGGCCGGCGGCGGAAACAGATGCGCTGGCCGCAACCTTCTTCCCCTTCTTCGAGCCCGCGTCAGAAGCGGAGGCCATGGCTACAGCAGCACGCTTGGAGGTCATGGCTTTGAGTGGAGGAAATGGACGAAGTGGACGTAGAAGCTCTAAGTGCAAGAGCAATGGCGGCAAGGGCACATGAGCGGAGAGGAGCCAGGAGCAGAGGAGGAAGAATGCCAAGTAGAAAACCCTGCCGGCGCGTCCCTCGCTATTTACCTCACATCGCAAGAGAATCGCAACCGTTCTCGCGAGAATGGGCAAATCTGGTCATACACGTGGCGAACACAGAGCGCAACCGTCACGGCCCACGCTGCCCACTACGCACGTAAAAAGAGGAAGTTATCATCACACCGCGGAAATTTCGCCACGTCTGGTCAAATCAAAACTGAAGCGGCGTCCTCTGCAGTCAACCACTGACAGTGGGGCCACGTCGATACGTCTTGTCAAAGCTCTGCATGCACGCCAACGATGTCATACATGATGTCATTCACAAGATAACCGTTGGACAAGATTGATACTCGACATACCATTCGACTGGAGAAACAAAAGACCTTTTACTTTGGTTCATACGCTGAGATAATATAGTCCACCCGACAGTCTGTCGACTGCAATATAATACTCCCATCGGGAGAGTATCAAAAAATTTCTTCGACTAACATATGCTGGATAAAAGTAAATTTGAGATTATCCTCAATTGCAAGCAATAAAGCACAATCTCGGGGGCTACTCCCATCGGGAGCGCTGTCGCGCACCCGATAGATTTACAGGCAAAAACAGCACTCGATGAAAGACTCGACTCAGCTATTCTGAACATGATCATAATTCATAAATTCCCGAGTTATGTCAATCGCGAACATCTCGGATGCTGCATGCGTAAAGTGCAAAGGTAAGACCCGCCGATCCGTCGAGCTGGGCTAAGGACCACTCCAGCAGTGTTAATCCTTAAAAATTTCCGTGTCAACAGACATGATGAAAAATCCTGACGGACGCGTTAGGTATCAAAATTAAAATTGCAGAACGATTCAGTAAGACCTCAACGGCCTGAGTCGAGTCTGTCCAGAATGTTCCAGGTTCGAGTCCGGGGCTCGAATTTTATTGAAGGCTAGTAAAGTTTTGTCCAAATGTGTAGTTAACCAGGTCCCGATACGTCGGGTGAACCGGGCCTACTAAGCCAATATCCCTTGATAGTCATAAGCAAAGACCTTGGTCAAGAAAGCGTCATTCATAAATATGCTCAAAGTTCTAAAAGACAGGTACAATAAATATGGTGTGTATTATTGAAATGAGTACATGCCAGATTCTTCGAGTCAGACAAGTACTCGGGGGCTACTGACAAGGATATACCCTTCGGGTACCCTACCATGAGGGTACCTGGTGGACATGATGAATAAAGCCCAATAATGAAGACCACCGAAGCCCATGAAGGGAAGCCCAAGACGAAGGAGTACTTCCCAAGTTAGCATAGTCGGTTCGAACTTACCTTACATGTAAACCTAGTCGGTTACGTACCCGAGACCCAGTCTCCTATATAAAGGCTGGGAGGGTGACCGATCAAGGGACACGCAATACTCTCGCACCAGAACCCAAGCAAGATCGACATCTTGCTTGGACCCTTGTAGCTCGCATATTCTCCAAACATCAATACAGACAAGCAGGACGTAGGGGTTTTACCTCATCGAGGGCCCTGAACCTGGGTAAATCCCGCTTGTCAGCCGTCGATACTACTAACACTACACGTTCTCTACCCCATAATCTTAACCCTAGGTTCTTAACCATGGGTATTGCCGAGGACACCCCTCGTCACCTTCGATAAAAGAACAACCAGTAAAACCTCCAACACAAAAAACGCAACTAAGATATTCATATGAAATCCGTTTTTGATAAACTAGAGTTGGCATGGAGATGAACACAAGCTCTAAATCCTCACATGGATAAAAGCTAAATAAGAACCAAGACAGATGATATGCCAAGAATGTACAGGTTTGAGCTCTCCACAAAGATGCGATCAAGTTACTCATTTGAGAGACCCTCTTGATAGTACGGCATCTATCTTATAACCCGGTCTCCCACTAACAACATGGGACCGGTAAAATAGAAATCCTATCAAGATCATACCTTTGCCTTGTGCATTCCACTTGAGTTAGATGATGACGATCTTGACTCTCTCAAGTTGGAACACCTTTCTTTACCATGCTTGCTAGCACATGCTTGATGAAGACTTCTCTAACTCCCCCATACCGCATTATGGGAGAGTCTTGTTTAGCTCCGTCTTCATGTATCCATTGTAAGATTCAATCAAATGATACCTTCGGAGATGGATAATATTGAACTTGCACTTCATCTTCTTCTCTTGGCATATAGGATGGCTTGGAGATAAACATGAATGATAACTCAATCTTCTTTTCCAAGCCCACTTTACCATGTAAGCTTCTAGAGTCCAACACATGAACTCGTTTCTTTTCCTATGGACAAGATCTATAAGGATATCTCAATGCAAACATTAGTCCATAAGTATTGTCATTAATTACCAAAACCACGCGTGGGGGCAACATGCACTTTCACTATGGTCCTCGATCTTTCTCTTTATATTGTTTACAACCTTGCGCTTTTCACCATTGCTAACTCGTTAGTCCATTTTTCCACTTTTGTTGTTTTAAATCAATACTTTCCGAACAATACGAGTTTAATTCTTTACTTTAACGTGGCGAGAAGCTTGACAACCATTCTAGACGATGTGACAAGTTGGTTCTGTCTTTTGTGCCCATGTGCTATTGATTTGCTGAAGTTCGATAGATCTTTGTTCTCAATCGAGATAAATTCTTTGCTACTATCTTCATAAATCCTTGCTATTGGGCATTCCCGGCTACCACACATCTCGGCAGCACAAAAAATTATCAGAAACATCTAATTATACACAACTTTACTCTTTAAACAAACGATGGAATGGGGAGAACATGGCAGTGGTTGGAGTTCTTGAGGTGTCCACTCCCGCCCGCCGGCATCAATACGACCATGATATCCTCAGGAGCTCCACCGCGCTTGTATAAGACCACCCAACGATAAATGTGATAGGTTAACCTGGAACAAACATCCATGATACTTGTCCATACTCGACCCTGAAAACAAATCTCATCACGGTAAATCCACAAGCACCACAAGGTGGTACTCCCTCCGTTTATAATTATAAGATGTTTTAGTTTTTGTCCGCATTCACACGTGTCAACATGTATATAGATATGTTTTAACGTGTATGTACACTAATTTGGATGTGTACCTATCCAACATGTGAGTTAGCTAAAATATGTTATATTAAAAAACGGAGGGAGTAGATGGTATCATGTTAATTATGACCATTTTCGTTTGGAGCAATCCAAAATCTAGCAACGGATCCAAAGTTAGCGCCAATTTCCACATCTAAATTTCACGGATTGCTTTCCAAACAACCGAAGCAACCACACAAGAGCATAAGGACATGTACAATGCAAGTGTTTATAGAGGTGCTTCGCAAAATAAAACGGTTTTTGGTTAGACACTGGTCCTTATTTACACATAACAAATGCTTAACTAGGCACCTCTCCTACACAAATAAGTATCGGTGCTTAGAGAAATGCTTGATTTATTTTTGTAAGGGCATGTACAATGCAAGGTGCTTATAGAGTTGCTTAGCAAAATAAGCCGGCTTTTATTTAGACACTGCTGCTTATCTACAAATGACAAATGCTTAACTAGCCACCTGTCCTATAGAAATAAGCATTGGTGCTTAGAAAAATATTTAGCTTATTTTTATAAGCACCTCACCAAGCACCTTGCGTTGTACATGGCCTAAGCAACTCACTAAGCTGTCTAAGCACGTTGCACTATAAGTGACTAATAAGCAGGCCGATGTTCTTGCGGTAGACCTATTCAGTCACAGGAGAGAGAGGAGGCTATGATAAGTGGCAGTTTGAATCAGAAATCCTCCTCGCTGACACTCGACAAAGACAAGGATGGGAAGCTCGGCAGCTGGAACGTGGCCCGGCGATGCACGTGGAGAGTTGGAAGATGAAAATTAGTTTTCGTCCCAATCACTACTAGTACTACTGCCAGTTTCTTCCGTGTGAGGGATTGCAACCTTTTCATTCTCAAAAGGAAAATACTCATCTTAAACGCTGAACTCGTAGAGTTAGGGTGATTTGAACCCTCAAGTCCAAATCCCTGTACGCGTTTAAAAGTTTCTCAAGGATATGGTATAAAAGATAAATTATATACTCCGAGCACCGTTAACGTCACTCTCGGAGCATCTACCGGCCAGTCGACGGAGAGCTAGTGTTTGGCGCAGGTTGTGGTGAGCAAGGAGACGGAGAGGAAGAGGGCGGCGACAGAGAGCCAGCGACGGGGAGAGAGCGAGGGGAACACGGCGGCGACGGACAGCAAAGCGACGGGAACGAGAGCGAGGGGAAAGAGACGAGTGGGTCTGCGCGAGGGCAAAATCAGAAAGTCAAAACTAATCGTAGCGTTAGGAAATTTGTACATGAAACTGCCAACGACTTATAATATGAAACAGAGGGAGTACTTCCTCCGTTCAACAATATAAGATGTTTTAGATAGATCACATGTAGTTTAGGTGCAAACCCAAATGAATGTACATCTACACTAATATATGTCCACATACATCTAGATATATGTGAATGTGGACAAAAGGTAAAATATCTTATATTTAGGAACGGAGGGAGTACTACTACTAGTTTCTTCCGTGTGAGGGATTGCAACTTTTTCATTATCAAATGGAAAATACTCATCTTAAACGCTGAACTCGTAGAGTTAGCCCTCAAGTCCAAATCCTGTACGCGTTTAAAAGTTTCTCAAGGATATGGTATAAAAGATAAATTATATACAAAATTTAGACCACAAGGTTAGTGAGCAGAGCAGCTCACGACTCGAACCTCCTTCGAATATAAAAAATGCAATCAACGTACATCTTCCTCCTTTTTCCCACTCCAGGGTCAACGACTATCTCCATCTCCATCGTGGAGGCCATGTTGCTTCTTCGTCCTTCTTCCTATGCAGCCGACGACGCGGCTGCGGGGAACTCCTACTAGCTGGCAAAGACGGCGGCGGCGCCAGTTTTATCAATGGCGCTCCGTCATCTCCTCCTATGCAGCAGCTTGCTCCTCGTCGTAAGCCATGGCGGGTCGAAGTGGAAGGCCTCGGCACGCACGGTGCCGGTGGAGTACCTGTACCCGCCTTACAGCCTCATCTACTTCGAGGCCACCGACACCAACGGCGTCTTCCTCCGCTCCCCCAACGCCGCCTTCTCCGCCGCCGTCTACAACCCCGACGGCACCGACACTTCCGACGAGCGGCACTCCCGCTTCGCCTTCTCCGTCCTCCACGAAGCCTCCCGCACCCCTGTCTGGACCGCCATCGCCAGCTCCACCACCGTCCTCTCTCTCACCGCCTCCGGCCTCACAATCTCCGACCCAGTTGACCAATCACCGGCATGGTCCACTCCCGCCGAACTCGCCGCACCCGTCGCCGCGCTCCGCCTCCTCGACACCGGCCAGCTCGCCCTCATCGACGCCTCCAACGCCACGCTCTGGTCCTCCTTCGACGCCCCCACCGACACCCTGCTCCAGGGCCAGACGCTTCCCGTCGGTGTGCCTCTCACCGCCGCCACCTCCGACAGCATCCTCTCCCCCGAGCCTACCGCCTCGTCCTCACCACCAACGACGCGCTCCTCCAGTGGCAAACCTCTGAGTCCGGTGGTGGTTTCGTCACGTACTGGGCGCTCTCTTCCGACGCCGCCTCCGTGCAGCAATCCAACCAGTCCGTCCACTCCATGAAGGTCAACGCCTCCGGTATCTACCTCCTCGCCGACAACGCCATCGACACCGTCTTCACGCTCCTCTTCACCGACCCCTCCACCTCGAACAAGATCCTCAAAGTGGATCCGTCCGGCCGCCTCCGCGCGCTGAGCATGGCCTACTCACCCACGGCGGCTCGCGCCACGCTCCCCGTCGTCTGGGATGCCCCGGCGAGCGACTGCGACCTCCCGCTGCAGTGCGGCTCCCTCGGCCTCTGCACGCTCGCAAACAACACTCCCTCCTGCATGTGCCCCGACGCCTTCAGCACGCACAACACGGGCGGGTGCTCGCCGGCCGATGGCTCCGCGCTCCCCATCCCAGCACAGACCTGCCACGCCAGCAACGCGTCGTCGTCTTCGGCAGCAACAGAAGCTGCTTACGGCTACATGAGTTTAGGACACGGGGTGGGCTACTTCAGCAGCAATTTCGCGGCTCCGGCCACGGCCGGCGACGCGCTCCCGGCGTGCCGCGACCTCTGCTCGGCCAAATGCTCCTGTCTCGGCTTCTTCTACAAAAACTCCTCCAACTCGTGTTACCTCCTGCACGACCAGATCGGCTCCGTCTTCCGCGCCAACACAAACGGCGACGCCGCCGGCTTCGTCAAGACGCTCCTGCCGACTTCGTCATCGCGCGGTGGCGGCGGCTCGTCGGCGCTGAGCTCCATAACCATCGTGTTCGGCATCGTGCTGCCGACCATGGCGGCCGTGTTCATCACCTTGCTGCTCTACGTGCTGGCCGTGCGGTGGCTCAAGAACCGCCCTGACGATGGCAAGAAGAAGCACAGCCGCCATGGCAGGAGCTGGTTCATGCTGCAGATGATGTCGTTGTCGTCATCTAGGGCGTCGTCCAAAGCCCCTTCGGAGAAGGGGGATGACAACGAGGACAATCATGACGACGACGACGAGGTCTTCATCCCCGGGCTGCCTACTCGGTTCACGTTCGCCGACCTGGAGGCAGCAACCAGCGGGTTCAGGTCGCAGATCGGCTCTGGTGGGTTCGGGTCCGTGTACCGCGGTGAGCTCCCCGACGGGACAACGGTAGCCGTGAAGCGAATGAACAACCTGGGCACGCAGGGGCGGCGGGAGTTCCTGACAGAGATCGCCGTGATCGGCAACGTCCACCACGTGAACCTGGTGAAGCTGCGAGGCTTCTGTGCTGACAAGTCCCGGCAGCTGATGCTCGTGTACGAGTTCATGTCCCGCGGCTCCCTCGACCAGTCCCTCTTCCTTTCCCGCTTCAGCGGTGACGGCTCCGGCGCCCCCGCCGGCAAGAAGAAGATGATGTTGGAGTGGCCGGACCGGGTGGGGGTGTGCGTGGGCGCGGCTCGTGGGCTGGCATACCTGCACGCCGGCTGCGACAGGAAGATCCTGCACTGCGACGTGAAGCCGGAGAACATCCTGCTGGACGATCGCGGCGGCGTGAAGATCGCCGACTTCGGGCTTGCGAAGCTGCTGAGCCCGGAGCAGTCGGGGCTGTTCACGACGATGCGGGGCACCAGGGGCTACCTGGCGCCGGAGTGGCTCACCAACGCGCCCGTTTCTGACAAGGCTGACGTCTACAGTTTTGGCATGGTGCTGCTCGAGATCCTGCGCGGAACCAAGAACTCCAGGCTGCTGCAGCAAGACGAGGAGGACAGTGCCACCGGCAACGTCGCCTCTGTCTCAGACAGTGTCTCATCGGTCAGCCGCGGCAGCAGCTACTTCCCGGCCGTGGCATTGGAGGTGCACGAGGAAGGGGGGCGGCAGTACGCGGAGCTGGTGGACCCGAGGCTGAAGGGGAGGGCGGACGCCGCGGAGGTGGCGAGGGTGGTGCGGGTGGCGCTCTGCTGCCTCCACGAGGACGCGTCATTACGGCCGGCCATGACGGCGGTGGCCGCCATGCTCGACGGCAGCATGGAGGTGTGCGAGCCCAGGACGGGGCAGCTGGCTTACCTCAGGATGTACGGCGGAGGCATCATCGGGGGCGGCAAGTCAAAGGGATCCGACATCACGAGCGGCGACGGCGCCAGGAGCAGCTTGTCGCGGCCATCATGCGTGTCGGCGCAGCAGCTCTCGGCTCCCAGGTAGTGACAGGCACGCTGCTGATCCTGGCAGTGTAATGGGGGATGCAAATTTTGAGAGTAAATCAAAAAGGATGTCTTGTTTTGTCGAAATTTTTGTGAATATATCATACATATATAAATCTCCTGTGCGTGTTCTTTTCGGTACTGTTTTTGCCGGAAAATTGAACTGCTAGTACAAAATTCTTCAACCTGCCTATAGCGGTTGGCCTTTGAAAATAGGAAGGCCGAATGGTACAACTACAGAAGTCGTGCTAATTCATTTACTATTGAATCTTTTGCCACATGGACATCACGCAAGCAACCCGGCAAGCCACGGCATTGACAACACACTCCGTAAAATATATCAGAAGTCAAACACCGGGCATTGGCAACCAAAATTTGACGTCAGCACTAAGTCAAACTGGAGGTGGATTCTAATCAATTAAGAAGGTTCAACACTGCCGAATAAACGCAAGCATATACCACTACCTGTTTTCGTCTGGTTTTCCGTAAATTAACTGGGGAATTCTCTTCTCCTTAATAAATTGATTGGGGCAAAGTTTTTGCTCCCGTTTCAACTACCTCTGTTCTACAATATAACCCTTTTTAGCAAGCTAGAGGGAGTATAAGATAGATGAAGTACTACACCACATTTATCATATTAGATGATTTCTGCAAGAGAACTGCAGAAGATGTAGCCAGAGTCATAATCGACTAGAGTCGCATTCCAGGTTGCACGTCATCCACTGATAAGAACTTTCTGCTTCAAACTGCTACAAATACCTGTACACAAACCCATCTTACATTAGTTAATTCAGCGGTATTAACTTTGCAGTAATGAAACTTGTGGCTCAATATTTTTGGCCAGATCATTTCAGCACTACTAGGTAAAACAGAATTATAGAGTGATAAAAGAGCGTGAAGAGGAACATCAATATGAACACACTAACAACCTGAAACACAAAATCATCCTGGATAACTTCAGAATCAAAGATAGTAATATCAGTTATATAATGAAACTTCCACCCTATAAAGTTTTTTGAAGCTTAAAATAGGGGACTCCCAAACCATATTCACACCACCTAATACAGGATCATAGACTTGAAAACATGAAACTAATTATAACCTTCAATGTTCAACTTTTACACACCAGATGCTACAACATAAGTTTTTAGTCTGTTTGTTGTCTACTTCATATTCAAGGCAGCTTATGCTATAAAATCAGTATCATTGGATAATGTACATGTGTGGCGCCCCGACCCGACTATTATACAGTGATACTGTGTCCCCGGTTATCCGATACCACCAGACACACTATCAAAGCATAATAGAGAGATCAAGACTTGTGGAACAACTGGCACATCACAGACTCTACGACACAAAGCATTATAGTTCAACTCTTATAATAGAGAAAGATAGCAAATGACAACCAGAGGTCACAGACCCAACATTACAACATGCGGAAGCGAAGTGTGTTGTTCTAAACAACAAGAACCAAATTATGGCCTAAGAGGCCTGCAAATAAACATCCAGCGCTAGCTGTTCCGGGATGTCCCAAGCTGCCACCTGGAAACCCTAGACTACTCGTCGACGTCCACAAAGAACCCACCTTCGAGGTCGGTGAAGTCCTCCTCTGAAACAAAACAAACGACGTTGAGTTCGACGAACTCGCAAGATTATATATAGAGTTTTAGCTCGATGAGGCTTTCAAGGTTTTATGCCTGTTTTGCATAAAGCTGATTTTATTTATGAAAACATAACTCAATGGCATCGACTATTCAGAGTATTTTCAAAAGGGGGTAAGAAATGACTCTTTTCTTGATCACCTTTCTCAACAATAACCATCATCATCAACCACTGTACCTGTTCATCAAAGGCACCTCCCCGAATCACCCTCGAGGAAGCTAACCTTGCAATCTTGAGTGGTACCTTTAGTACCCAGTTTTTAATCATTCCGTTAAAGTTATTCTATGGTCTTATCGTCCTTTCCCAAGTTGTCCGTAACCGTGGACACGGCTTTTCGAAAAGATTTAACCCTGCAGGGGTGCACTGTGTTTACCTTCGGTACCGCCCGGCTCATTGCCTACGATTAGCTCTCTTCCGGGGAAAGCCGGCTGAGTGGGAACGGTTACAACCATTACCTTGCTTGAGACTAACCCAGGATCATCAGTGGCGGTAGGACAAGGGTACCTCCAGCACCCTGTCCAGCGGCCACTTATTTTCCTGACACTACCATCCTCATCTCAGTCTTGGCCACCATCCTCAACGCACGCGCAAATGGAAAGCCCAAACTAGAGGACCCTCGGCTAGTCCGCCACAAGTTAGTCGGTCGACGAGGGCTCCATATACCCCACCGAAAGGAAGCGCTCTCATTCTTGGTTCAAGAGGTAAAGAACTCGCACCTAGGCGGCTAGAGTGAGACAAAACACCACCATACCAAAGTGGCCTCTCATCCCCACCTTTAAGCATTTTATTATCTGTCACCACAAATTCTCCACCATCATCTGAACACTTCAACAACCTGTTTCCAACATGAAGTATCCATCGGACGGCTAAGCATTTAACTAAGCATGGCTAAGCATCAACATTGCATAGTTAAGTATTTCAGGCCAACAATACAATCCTATGGATAATAGGAGGGGAAACGGTTAATTGGCATCGGAATCTTAATGCAACTATATGATACTCTAATCCCAGCAAATTGACATTTGGAACCGCATGCAATATTATAGTGGGGAAAATATTTGCGGAAAATAGGATAAGATATGCTCAAAGGGGGATTACGATTGCCTTGTTGAGCGGAGGAGTCAAACTGCGCGTCAGAGTAATGATGCTCAACTCCGAACTCGTGATCTACCGGAGAGCAAACAACACCGGAAAGCAAAAACAACAATCAACACATGGCAATTGTGCAATGCATACGAAAATGATGATATGACATTTTAAATGCACCCTAGAAGCATTGAACAGGATCAACAAGTTAAATGGGGTCCCCATTATATTTATTGCATTATTTGGAATAAACCCCATATTTAAACTTAGTGATTATAATTACTATTAGAGCACATTATTGTAATTGTGATTAATTATGCATGATGATGATGATTCTGGACAGTTCATGCTTTTCTGAACATTTTGGTATCTTATACACAATTTTCTGATGCACCGGTAAAGAGTTATTACTTTTATGAATTTTCCTCTTTTAACTTATGATTTTATTTATTACTTTAACAACAACAATATTTTAGTTACACGAATTCGAGAGAGGGATATCACGCACGACAAACATAGGAGTTCGATGTCTCTAAAGCGCGAGGGGGGAGCGGGAATCATACGCTCGAAGGGAGAAAAAGGAAAAAGGAACTCCTAAAAAAAAACAGGCAGCCCGGCCTCCAGCCCAGCCTGGGCCGGTTGCCAAGCCGGCCTGGTACCAGAGCCTTCCGGCCTTCTGCCCGGTCTGGGCCGGCTCTGGGGCCGGTCACGGGCCCGAGAAGAATAGCCCACAGCCCGGCTTAGGCCGGTCTCGCGACCGGGCGGGCGAGGCGACAGTGCCGTGCTGGGCACACTCCGGCGAGGACACGGCGATGAAGAGCAAGGGGGGAGGAAAAAGGGTGCCGCTGCACGTGATGCTCACCACGGTTGCGTTGGTGTAGACGGTGTGGCGGGGGAGGGCTCAACGGTGACGAACACGGGCGGCGGAGCCGCGGCAGTGGCGGAGAGGGAAATGGACGGCGCGGTCGATTCACGCCTCCTCCGGTCGATTCCTCTGGCGGAGTTGAAGCACTGGACGCGGCGAAGCGGGTGGCATCCTTCGATTTACTCAGGAGCTTCTCGAACGGCGGCTACGAGCACGGTGGTGGCGGCGGCCATGGTAGCCCGCGGGAGGCCTCTTGGTCACAACTAGCCTCTGTGCCTCCAAATCAAACTCAAGTATGTCACCGCTGTCCATCAGGCAGTGAAGGGTGTTACCAACAGGTGTGGTGTGACGAGAAAAAAAGATACCCCTATGCAAAAGCGCCACCGAGATGATATCGCTCCATACGCCAGTCTCCGAAGAGTAAACACTTGCGAAGGCGACAGCTTCATCAACATTTTCATCACCGTGGTCATGGCAGTTCAGCGCAACCACTTTGAAAGGGCTTGAGTGGCAGGCGCCATGCACGTGGCCCAGGTCGCCGGCAGCGCAGAGCACCACACCACTGTGGACTTGCACCATCCCGGCGTCGAGGAAATGCGGCGGATAGGCCACGACGCGGCGGTCTTCAGAGATGGGGTCCCAGACAATGATCTGAGCGCGCATCCAGTCGTCGAAGAGTACGCGCCCGTGGCGGATGTCGAGGCACGTCCATCCCTCGCTGCCGGTGGGTCGCAGGGAGAAGCGCTGGGGAGGGATGCGGCAGGGCGGGTTGAGGGTGGATCTGAACGAGAATGATCCAAAGTCATACGAGAAGTCGCCGAGGAGGGGAGGCTTCCGGTGGTGGATGCGGAAGCGGTGGAGGAACTTCGGGTCGGTGGCGAGGCTTCGCCAGCGCTTGGAGACGATGGAGGCGCGCAGGAGGTAGGGCGGCTGCGGCGGGAAGCGGAGCAGGATCTCCTGGAGGAGGTCGTCGTCTTCCAGCGGCGGCGAGGAGGGTCCGCGGCGGCGGCTCATATCGCCCTCCGTCCCGGGTCTATCGGATTTGGGGTTTTTTCTCTTTCCGCCAGACGGCCGGAGTCATGTGTTCCTTTTACATTATTTTCCTTTTTTGAGAATCTCCTTTTATTCTTTTCGGATGTGAAATTATTTGAAGTTAATTTGGATCTCCGTGTTAACTGTATATATATGGTTTGTTCGACATAAATCTGTGTATGCTGAGAACAATCAGGTGGAGGTGTGATTCCTGAGGGTGCGGGCGTGAGCTAGGAGATTGGTATAGCAGATGCATTTGCAGAACTTGAACTGTACAGTGATCTCATGTCAGAGTAAATAGAATATTTGGTCAATTCATTTCTTGCCAGCGTAAACATGAGCTTTTTCATGTTGTTCTACTCCAACTTGTTCAGATAGCTCATGATAGGTAACTTGGCTAAAATCATCCTTTTGCCTATATGAGGAATTGTGTGTCTAGAACATGCCGAGGATCTCATGATCCAAGGTGTTTTTTGGTGTACAAGCTCATGATCCAAGGTGAGCTCGTTTCAAAAACAATGATCCAAGGTGAGAACTCGGGTAGGGCCGAGGATCTCAGCTGGCAGCTACCACGGCTCACCGTCACGCTGCACAGAGCATGGCCAGACCAACCCAGCCGGCTGATGTTCGCCAAAGGGCATTACCGTCAGCCATAGCCATGGAAGCAAGCAGCCTGATGCAATAATACAGAACATATAAGAAAATGTCCTGCCTCGACAAAATGAACATGTTCTAATATGAATAAAGCTCAAACCATAGTTTGGCGTCAAACTGGGACAGATTCAGATCAACCAAAGAAAATAAATATAGGATAGCTCAAATAACACCAGACTATTACATAGTTTCTACAGGTCAGGTAAGTTGACAACTACAGTACGTGGTCATAGTCACTCTCAAGAGTTGGCATTCCATCTTGCAGTACACCAGTAAGCTACTTCTGCTTCAAACTACTCTAAGATACCTGTGTACAAAAGACAAAAACATGACATGAGTTATTTACATCAACAATATTTACTTTTAGTGAAACTTATGAATATTCAAGATATATCATTTCCGCATTACTAGCTAAAATATAATTACAAAATGAGAACTGAGCACGAAAGAGGAATGTCAACATTAACACACAATCTACCTAAAATACATTTTTTTTAAATGGTGTCCGATTGTTCAGGCTAAATCATGTAACTAGTTTTAAGCTTCAATGTGCTAGTCAAGTTACAGATTCGACATATCAGGACACTCATCACAATTTTTTACTGGTGACAAATTTGATATCGCTCCCGAATGTGGTGAATGCCAAATACTTATAGAGCAGGACCAAGATTGTAATAAACAAAACATAGAATATATCATCCCTGCATGCAGTGGCACACAACTGAGATTCATTCTTTGCACTGAAAGAAAAAAAGAGATGTGCAAGAAAGTTTGGATATAAATTTTATTGCTTCGCCAAATATAGCACCGAAAAGCTAATTGCTCCGGTTCCACAAAATTTGGTTTGACTATACTCCCACAGTGTGCGAGATCAGTGCCAAAGCCTTAAAAAACCTCACATAGTTCACCCTAAATTTTCAGTGTGTTTGTTGTCAATTTAAAACTTACCCATGTTATTAGACAAGGTAGCGATATAAACATAGACACAACCAATCTACCATAGAATAACCAACGCGGAGGTAAAAGCGAACTTTCTTGTATTATTGGTGACTGAAAATTCCCCGTTTTTGGCATCACCTTACATATCTACTCCGTATTAGGCATTCATAACTTCATCAAGTGGTTTACTAAATCTGATGGCAACCACAAAATTCATGGCCATATTAAAAATAACATCGTTAGTGTCAAAGTGTGTACTGATCAGTCAAAGAAGGAAATTATACAGTTTAAATGTAAACGCTAGTCAACAGGTAAGAAATGCAGCAATCCAGTGCAGAAATCAACTGGTCTTATATTATCTTACTAGTTTCTCATTTGTGTAGTCCGATATGACCCGAATGTATTGCACACAGGTACAGGAAAAGAAAATCAAAACATCAAAGAAAATCGAACTTATACAATTAAAAATTGTGGCGCCCAAGTAACAACAAAATGTCGTAAATTCTAACAACAGAAATATTATAACATCTACTGTAAGTCGATGCCTTGTTTCCTGACTCGGAAACATATATGCGGACCTTTCTAAGACCAAAACATACATAACATGTGGAAATCTTAGCAACCACATTGGACTGAAGAATAGGAAAAAGTGGCAGCTGACTCCTTGCCACCACAAAAAACATTTCAAAGCTCCCCTCATTCCATTTTGACAAATAAAATATTTGAGTTCAGGTACTTTCTAGTATGTTTATTGTTGATTTCCTCATATTGTGTGGCTAAGGTATTTAGGTATTTTCTGTACCAGTATAAAAAGAACAATAGTACACTACCATTTTAGTTTTGTTGGGAGCTAATGCTGAAGTCGCTAACACATTAAACAACAGGAATATAATTTCATAGGGAAAATAAGTTGGTAGTGAACTCTTCAGAAGTTTAGTAATGTCATTCCAGCAACCATGTGGAGAATAAATTGGATTAAGTAGTTACCTTCAGCATAGAAACTTGTGAAAGGATGATAGAAGGGCAAATGATCGCTTTTGAAAAGTTTCTTAGACTGCGTTGTATTAAGTTGAACCATAAAGAGAGATGAGTCCACACATACAAATATTGCATGAAGATCCTCAGCATACTGTACTATACGTGCCCTCGCCATGTCAATCTTAGACCCCAACCCAAGCATCTTCCGCGGCTCAACGGACATCAACAACATCCATACGGCAGCACCACTGCAATTGACCTTCCTCTCCCAAATTTGGAAGCGAGGTTCGTGGAAGAGGGTCCACGTCAAAGCAGCCAAGCCAACACCGCCATCCTCTGTCTGGATGATCTGAGTACTGATATTTTGATAACCACCTGGAGGCCTCTTTGTCACAGCTAGCATCTGTCTATCCAAATCGAACTCAAGTATGCCATCGCAATAACACCAAAGCAACCAGTGAAGGGTGTTACCAACAAGTGTGCTAGAAAAGGAAAAACCAATACCCCTATATGGAAGTGGCGTCGAGAGGATATGACTCCATATGCCAGTCTCCGATGAGAAAATACTTGCAAAGGCGACGACATCATCATCATCGTGCTCGTAGCTGCTCACCAAGGCCACTTTAAAAGGGGTCGAGTGGCAGGCTCCATGCACGTGACCCTGGTCGCCGGCAGCACAGAGCACCGCCCCGGTCGTCATTTCGCCAAACTCCGACGGAACGGCCACTAGGGAGCGTTCGCCAGTGATGGGGTCCCATACAATGAGCTGATGCTCCTCCCAGTTAAGGATGAGAACGCGTCCGTGGCGGCAGTCGACCAACTCCCACCCACGGCCGCCGACTCGCAGGGAGAAGTGGTCGGGAGGGATGCGGTACAGCGGGTCCAGGGTGGATCTGAACGAGACTTTCCCGTCTTCATACGAGAAGTGGCCGAGGAGGGGAGGCCTCCGGTGGTGGAGGCTGAAGCGGCGGAGGAACTTGGGGTCGGTGGCGAGGCGTCGCCAGCCCTTGGAGACGAGGGAGGCGTGCAGTAGGTAGGGCGGCTGTGGGGGGAGGCGGAGGAAGATCTCGTGGAGTAGGTCATCGTCATCCAGCAGAGGCGCCGGTGTCGGCGCCGGCGAGGAGGGTCTGCTGCGGCGGCGGCTGCAGCCGGCCATTGGGGCCGTCGGTCGTGGGTTCCCTACTGGGTGGGGAACTGGGAGTGAGTAGCGGGGACTGGAGACTGGGTATTTTTTTTTGCAAAATCTGGCCGTCTTCGCAAACTAATCACGGAACTAGCCGCTCCTGAAAACTATCTCTAAATCTGGCCCCTCGGGTCGGCGCCACGTTACATGGAGCAGAACTTGTGTATGTCGGCGCCATTATATTCTGGAGCCGAACTTCGTTGCTGGGACCGAGCAAAATCCGACATGGCAAGGTCGGCTCCAAGTAACGTTGTGAGGACCGGAATTGCACTTCCAGACCTCCTGTGTAATAATGCCAATCCCAAGATCATTGTTGACAACACAGCGAAATGATACCATTGCAGAACGTTCAAAAGTACAATTACATAGTTTATAGTTTGAATAGCAATAGTAAAATGTCTTGTGACATTTATTACAATCAGAAAGCTCAGCGGAAATATAAATGTGGAGTGACTCCATCTAGCCACAGGCAGTCGATGTAGTCCACGAGGCCTCACTCTTAAGCGTCCTTGTAGTAGTCGTAGTCTTCTCCTTCTTCGTAGTGCTCTGAATAATCAACAAAAGCAATGCAATGAGTACAGAATAATGTACTCAGCGTGCCCCCTCGTGCAAGACCTAATATAGCTACATGTGGCTTCAAAGGAAGGTTGTATGGTTCTTTTGCATAAAAGCCAATTTTATTTGTAAAACCATAATAGTTTTGATAAAAACGATTTTAGATGAAAACTGATATTTGTATCTAGTGTAATGTTTCTCATCATTGTGAGTGTGCTCGACACCTCACGTTCTCCAGAAGATTTCAGAATCGGGGTAGAGGGAAGTAGCAAAACAGGGTTCATGTATGTAAAGAAAGATTCATGTGTCGTCCATGACCGTGGACACGGCTATTCGAATAGTTTTACACTCGGCAGAGGTTGTACACTTTCACCACATGACACAATCCCGTCTTGTTGCCCACCAGTGGCCACTGATTTAGTACTCACCATTTGAGTACTGGCGGAGCGGGACTGTGACGAGGTCTTTTGGCTAGATCCCCCAAAGATGTGACATGCCCATCGAGTCTGGCGCCGGAACTGAGAGTATGTCCCCAAACCGGTCCTCCCATCTGTGCCGAAGGCCAGGTTCTCCCGTAGGCAGACACCTCATTTGCGGTACAGCGACATCGACACATAAGGCTGACTAGCTAACTTGACCAAGCCAGTGCCCATATAGCATGTGGTTGTACGGTGGTCATAATCTTCAAATCCAAGACTTATTAGGGCCCTTATGCGGCACGGACCACGGATTGCCTCCTTCAGCTTGTGAAGGGCAGCCAATCGCTCCTTCATTGTTGATCTAGCAGTCGTCCGCGCCAGTTTTAGATGGTAAATTTCACCCAGAGTAGAAGATAGAGTAGAGAGGAAGCAACAATGGCTCATCGGCCAAGCTCAACGAGCTCATCAAGGTCGGAAAGAAGTTTGTGACCCAAGGGTCAACCAATTCCTCCAAAGAGGCAAGATAGGGATATCCTACTAAGTATTGAGCATGTCTAAGCATTTCTACTCTACGAGATTACTATATAATTTCTACTCAGGGTATAAAGGTATAAGGCGACAAGCGGATCAGGCTGGTGTGTCAACCGACATGCCAGTAAATTTAAAATAGCATGCATATTTGTAAAACAAGAAATAATGCCCCTTTTAAAAACATAGGATAAGACATGAGAGGGGGGCATGCCTTCGTTGATGAATCATCTTCTTCTTCAGTAAGCTGATTATATCCACATTCTTCAATAAGATGATTGTATCGATGTTCTTCAGTAAGCTGGTCATGTCCACGTCCAACCACGTCACTCCCTATTCGTCGTAATGATAGCAAATGGCAACAAATAAATACCAATGCAACAATTACAAAATCCAAATGAAATACAAATGAGAATGAAAGGAGTAGTAGTTGAAGAAGTAGATAGGACAACTTGATAGAATTGTGAAAGTGAGTTGTGACAACTCGGATATGAATCAAATAGCATGGTAGGATCAGGCCCGTCGAAGGGCCAGTGCGAACTGGGCGACCGCACAGGGCCCCCAAATTCCAGGGCCCCCAGTTCCCAGCGCAGCCCAAGCCCGTAGCACCGAGTCTCTCTATTTTTCAGCCATTTTTTAGCGAATTCCAACTGAAAAGGCTGGGCCTTGTCCGACTCTCCAACTCACCTGGCCCAATAACAAGCCAAGACAGATTTCTGTTAACGAATAGGTACCGTAATCACCTGTACATCTCCCGAATCCCGATCTAGTCCGATCGCTCGGCTAAAAATACGAAAACACCGACGCCCGACGGCAGCGCTCCATGCGCTCCTCTCCCTAACTCTGATTTGGTCTCTTGGCTCTTACATCCTGCCGCAGTTCGAAATTGATTTATGGATTGAAGTTTTGCCCCGACGCCCTAACTACAGATCCGGATACCGATCAAGGTTTGGTCAATTGGTCTTTTTGACTTCTGCTATTATTTGATCTAGTTATCTTGATAAGCCTAAAATCCATGCATGTAGTGTTTGAGTATAATGGATTGGCGACAATACCAATTGAAAATGACAGCCTATAGAAATTAAACACGAGAAATATTTGAACAATTCATCTCATAAATCACAAGATGGATGATACTTTTCAGTAGAATATAAGGTTACTTTGTGGATTTATTGGTACTTTTAGTAGAATTAATATTCGCTATATTTCTATACATTGTAGAAAATAATATATCCAAGTTATAAATAAAGTGAAATTCCATTTTAGTTATTATTTTTATGTAAATTGTACAAAATTTAGGGCCCCATTTTGCATTTCGCACAGGGCCCTGAATTTCTGGAGACGGCCCTGGGTAGGATGGATTACCAGAATGGAATATGATGATAGAATATGGATATACCTTACTATGTCTAACGGTCGACAACCCTGATATAGGATTATAACTTAGTTGGTCATACCCGTGTACCCATAAACTCAAATAGCATAATTTAGCCATACTAGCTAACTAGTAAATGTACAAACAAGACCTAGCGATGAACGACATCATACTAGTTTGTAATCATCAAACAACACTTAGCATAGTACTAGTGCTATAAACAATAGCTAGGATTATCTAGCATGCTAACATACATGAAGACCAAGCATTATATGACATGTGATACCAGCATAACAATAAGTCAAACATATATGTAAGTAACACAAAGTAGCAACCAATGGAACATGACATGACATGAGGTCCTATGACTATTCATACATGCAAACATTAACATATGTACTAGTACGAAGATATGTTATAATAACTGATAGAACTAAACATCATATGAAACATATGGGACACAAGATTATATAAGTGACATATATTAAACACGGATAATAAACTATACAAACAACGCATGCACTTGCAATATAACGATAAGGTACGTGTCTAGAGCATGAATATAACAACAAGTATATACATGACCAATGAGCATGCCATATGAATCAAGAATGTCATATACTTGTAAAATACTAATTAGCTTATCACACAACAGTATTGAACAAGTAACATAGTATTAAGCAAACTCATTGCTAAACATGCATAAAGATGACAAACTAATAGTAAGTAATCATGCATGCATGGATCACACATCACACAATCTATTACTACAAGACATCATTGTAATCATGCTAGTGATGATTACAAAGTAGCACACGCAGTTCTAATATTTAAATACAATCAACCAACTAAACAAGTCACTGAATCATATATGGGAAATTACATAAAACTCCTACATATGCGATCTACTAATAAAAATAAATCACGAACAAAACCAAAGCACCCAATTCAATTACCATTTGAATTTACCCGTAGTTTAAATATATAAAATCCTAACTTAAATTGTACCGAATGGATTCAGAATCCAACTCCGCCAAACGGTTTCTATGGTCACCTAGATAGTTTCATATGCTTAAGTCGAAGTCTAAAGATGAACATAACATGATGCTACCAGGCGATGTTGATTTTAGACGAGTTGGTAGCAATGGTGTTTTATCTACGGTGATCAGATAGTCGATCCGTTTCTCCACTGGACTCTTGTAGGTGATTAGCACGAAGTGACGCGAAAGGATCTGACGAGATTGTGGTCAAACTTGCAGATGGCATAACCATGATGATGTCGGATGACATGGTTAAGAGTTGACGCGGCCAACGAATTTTGTGGGTTGCGAATAGTTGTCTAGCATGTAGGTTTGGATGATATGAGAAAACGGTGAAAAGGGATTGATCTGATTCTCACCGTAGCGACGAATTCGTCCGACGAAGTTGATGAACAAAGAAGATGTGGTCACGGAATTTGTCCGGTGCGATAAACAATTCCAGCTTGTGGTCGCCTGAATCGATCCTCCTCCTCCGCGCAGTTCTTGTGGCGCAACCGTTAGTCCCGGTGTCGCCGGAGTCCGGCTTGTGGTGTCCGATCGCTGGAAACGTGAGCGGCGTCGTAGACGGTCTGACCGGAGCTTCGCGAGATTGTGTCGTGGGGGCGAACCAGGGCTTGTGCTGGCGGCTCGAGATGGAAAAGACGATCAAGGAGAGCTCGACTTGGTGCTCTCTATGGGCAGGGGCGCCGAGGCGGCAGAGCGATGCTTGACTTACTGGCGTTTCTCGCATGGGTGTGTGCAGCGTGCATGAAGAGGAAGCTGTGCGAGAATGGACTGGACAGTGAATGTCGGCATAAAGAGGTTTTGATGCGGCACTTTTAAGTGCTACTGGCGTTTCTTGCCGGAGGCAGTTTCCTGTAGGAGCTGCCGTTTCTGGCTGGATGCCTACGTGTGTGCTTGCAGGGAGATCAAGAGGAAACGGCGCCAGGCTTCCTCTCGCTGAGCTGGGACTGTGTTCGGTACGTGCGTGCGAGAACGAGCATAGCTGGCTAGCTGAGTTTGGCTCGGCTGCATGCTCTGGAATTTGGTTTGATCGATCGGAAATAGAAGGAAGAACGAGGCAACGAACCATCGGGGTGCTAGTGCATTGGCACGAAAAAGGAACTGAAGAAAGATACGAAGAAAGGAACGATCGGTGCATGCTGTACTACTTACGTACAGTGCAATCAGCCAGAGCATGGCGTACATGTGGTATGTGTCCAATGGGATTTAAGAGAGTGAAGGATACGAGGAAATAGAAAGGAAGAAAAGAATCAGTCGATGATCTACTAGTTCGGTATACTGGCCTGTATGTGCATGGCTACAGCCTGCATGTACATACGTGTGATTATCTGAAGGACCAAATCCAATTAGGATTTTAGAGGGAATAAAATAAGAGATAAAAGAAATAGATTTCCCTTTAAGGGAAATTCACAAAATGATATAAAGTTCTGAAACATACCAAATGAATTTATGAAAATGAAATCAACTTCAAAAGAGGATATTTTAATATCTAGAAACCAAGAAAAAATATGATCCAACTTGAAGGACAAATAAGAAAAAGATTATACAAGCTGATCTTAATTCATTTTATAGCTTCATGGTTATAAAAAGTCAAGTTAAGTTTTAATTAATTAAACGAAATTTTCTAGTCCTCATTTTTAGATATTTTTTTTTTTTGAAAACTACAAAAATCGGTCCGTTACAAACGTGGAGCCGACCTACGCGTTCTCTGAATTTCATTTCGAGGTGCTCGGCTCCACGTAACGTGGCGCCGACCCTTTAAGTCATTAGACAAACATGATCGATCCCCAAATGCCTAGCTCTACCCGTCACACACCCGCACCCACCCGTCCCCGCCCCGACGCCGCTGTTGTCCCCGCCGCCGCGCCCCACCACCTGCCTCACCTCTGGTCGGCCCCGCACGCAGCCACGCTTCGGCCGCTGCCTCCAGTGTCGTGGATCATCCAGTGCGGTTGCGGTGTGGAGTGCTGCTTCACAGCAGATGATGAGAAGATAAAAAATGGTGGCTATGGTAGAAGTTGGGGATTAGTCTGCGGCCAAACGACGGGTCCTGTGCCATATTTTGTAAGTGTTCGTTCGCTTCATATATTTACTAAGTAATGACGGATGATACTAAGTTTGCTACTGTCCTACACTAAGGGGCTCGTTGCAGAAAGAATTAATTTTTCGAATCCCAAAGGCACTATGAAATGTATTGGTATGGAGAATCATATGTGGAAAAGAAAAGAGGCCAAAGAACTAGGAGAGAAGAGGAAGAAGGAGCATAGAGAGTGCTACCAAAAAGAATATGAAGCATGGTGTGCTAATAAGATGGCCAACCAAGGAAACCGTTAAAACTTATAAGGAATATGGCCAACACAAATTTATTTACTAATAATCTAGATTTCATTCCAAAAAGAGCTCTTGTATCGTACCTTTAGAGAGGGTCCATGCTTTACATTGCCCGAGCATCATCGTTGTAATGTCTGCTTTTGTAACAAATAAGTGTAACTGGCATTTCTCCACGAGGTTATCCTATTTATGCAATAACAAAAATATGGGGGACTATAATATATTCTACAATCATCCACATACATTTATAATGATTCTAATACTTAAACTATGCACACCCAAAGCCCCACATACCAAATTAGCTCCCATGTAAACAAAGCTCCACATTAAACAATGGAACTAGTGTCTATTCTAAAATTTAGTCACCATTGTTCCCAACATATCTATTCTAAAGTATTTACATGTTCCCAACAAAAGAACTACCAACTACAAACGTTTTCACAAATACATCTACTAATTGAATAAAAGAATACACCATGATTTTAGCTTCTACAAATTCGGACCAAAATTACATGGAATTTCGTAATAAATTGGATGGAAAGAAAGAGATTTGAGAGATAATACCTCCAATAAGAGTTGCCATGGTCTAAATTGAAGGAATCCACGAGTTTTGACGGCGGTGGGGGGGGGAGCAATAGAGTGGGTGGGAGGGAGCACAGAACGACTAGGGTTATATATGCTAGGTCGGTGCCACATTACGTGGACCCGAACACCTCGAAATGGCTCCACGTTATTTGGAGCCGACCTTGCCACGTCGGATTTTGCCCGGTCCCAGCAACGAAGTTCGGCTCCAGGACATAATGGCGCCAACATACACAAGTTCGGCTCCATATAACGGGGCGCCGACCGATGGGTCAGATTTGGAAATAGTTTCCAGGAGCGGCCAGTTCCGTGATTAGTTCGTGAAAACGGTCAGATTTGGCAAAAAATACGGAGACTGGAGAAAGAGTGCGAGCTTGTGGGGTTTGTCTTCTTCCGCAAAGCCAAAGGAGTGAGACTGCCAAATTCTTGCCTTCTGGACGTTATTTTGAAATTTTCAAAAACACTAGTACTTCAAAGTTTCAAACAAATCTGAAAATAATTCTAGATGTAGATATTGATGAACTCTAGCAGTTTGCAAAAAACAAAATTCGAAATATTTTTTATTTTAGGCCATGTAATAATGAAAAAATTCTAAATCTGAAGGGTTGAACAGTACAAATTTCGATTTTTTTTTTCAGATTTATCAAATATTTTTGTAGGCCGGAATGCAAAAAAATCGAGTTGAAAATTTTCAACACATTTGAATACGTCATTATCAACCTCTATGATTTATCTCGGGTGTTTTTGAAACTTCAAACTATTGATTTTATAAAAATTAAAAAGGGCCTACATGTAGGACGAGCTAAAAGAACATTTCGCGCTTTTTGTTTCTTTTTTCGGATGTTAAGTTCATCATGTAGACAGACGTTAATTTTCTCCTTCACGTTAACTGTATGGTTTGAGACAGTTTTCATCAGATAATATAGAAGAACAATGAAGTTGCCAGCCGACAATTTTCTACTATTACAGTAGTATCTGCTGTTGTACATATTACTGTCCCAAGTTTGCATGCGGTCTGTCACATGATGCGGCCCAAATAGTGGTAATGTTGCTCGACGGGTCCCATAAAATATCCGACACTCCCACCACGGGCTCGGTCCACAGCCGGCAGCATGTCGGAGAGAAGCGGCAACCGCCGCCCGTCAGATACCGACAGGTAGGCCTCCCATGTCAGCGACCAACACGGCTGGTCAACCAAATTCAATACCGAGCGATGAGACCAGACAACTTAATGGAAAATGCTTAGCTGTTACCCGGGCGGGGCAGCCACGCCTTCCTGACACATTTTCACTAAATTTCATTGGCGTTAATGCACGCCCATTTACCTTCCCGGACGGTTTAATTTATATGCGTGTACCGTCATCTCTACTCTCCACACTCGCCACAAGCTCCGTCTCCACCATGCATGTAGATCCACATCATGTCTACCAGCCACAGATGCAGTTTGGCCCGCACGAAAAGGAGGAACCCAGCCCGCGCGGCATCTGTCTCCCACCTCCACTTCTCCCGCTTAATTTCATCGACGCGTCTGATACTCAACAGGCTGGAGGCGCGCGAACACGTGTGCGACAACATTCCATTGTCGGCCAATTGCCTTCTCCCAGACAGTTGGGCGACCAACTTCGTCCATGTCCTGGTACTCCGTCGCTCACCGGCTAGGCGTGTATCATATCCATCAAAAAGATTTTTAAGGCGGCCTCCACCTAGTTATTTTATTATTAGTTTTATTTAAGTTTATATATATATATGATGTTTGTGGTGTCCGCGAACTTTATGCTACATTTAAATTTAAATTATGTAAAGTCTGAATAAAATTTGGCCAAAATGCTTATGGTTTTATATTTAAATTATTTGAAAATATCTGATGGGCACTCAGCCCTAATAGGACAAAATGGGTACCGTCGATTTACTAAACACATTTGTCGAACCGTTTATTGGTAACACCGATGGACATGCTCTCAACAAGGAACAGCCTTCCAGTTGCTAGCACGATGGATGGCATGCATGTTTGAATAAATCTCTCTAAACTTTCCGCCAAAAAAATAAGAACAAGAGGTGACTGATTCAACTCCTTAATCCTCATCTAGAAACCGACTCCGGCAATAGCGGAACAAAATCCCAGCCAAATGCTGGTCGTGGCTAAAGACTATTCGGCCGTTTACAAGTCTGCTTTTTTAGGGAAGTTACAAGTCTGCTGGTAGGATTCAAATGAGGCTAAAAATCGTGAAACCTCAGAGTTTCTTGTCTCTAGCCTGCTGTCAGCCCACGACGCAGGTGTTGTTTGAATGAAGCTCCCTAAACTTTCTACTCCCTCCGTTTCAAATTAGATGACTTTTATTTGTCCAAATATGCATGTATCTGTACATATAATATGGCTAGGTACATCCAATTTTGGACAAATGGAAATCATCTAATTTGTAACAGAGAGAGTAGCAAACAAAAACATGGGTGACTTATTCAACCCCCCAGTCTTCATCTAGAAACTGAATCCGGCAGTAGCGGAGTACTTTCAGGTGGAATAGGTTGCGACGGAAAATCCCAGCCAAATGTTGTTAGTGAGTAAAGATTTTTCGGCCGTTTACAGATCTGCTAGTAGGAGTCAAATGAGGCGCATGTTTGAGTTTTACCGGCACATGCTTGACTTTCATCGGCACATGTTGAATTTTTTAGCTACGGTTGTCGTCATTCCTAGGATTTCCCGAGGTATATCTGAGAGCAACCTGTGTCGTTAACTGTTCTCTTGCATGGTTTCACTGCAGCATACTATGCATCTGCACTATATATAACGACAGTAACAACGGCATTAATTGCCTCCAACAACGATCCATCACATCGGCAGCCAGTGACCATGGTCATGGATCAGCTCTCCTACGCAAGCTACGGCTTGATCGCCTTAGCCACGGTTCTCTTCTCGCTGATCCTGAGGCAGGCTCTGGGTGGTAAGGACACCGGAGCCAACCTCCCCCCAGGTCCATGGAACCTTCCCGTCATCGGCAGCCTCCACCACCTCGCCAGCACGAAGCTGGCGCACCGCGCCTTGCTCCGCCTGTCGCGCCGGCACGGCCCACTGATGCTTCTCAGGCTCGGCGAGGTGCCCACCGTGATCGTGTCCTCCCCCGAAGCTGCCATGGAGGTTCTCAAGACGAACGACATCACCTTCGCGACCCGTCCGAGCGGCCCCACCGTGGACGTCGTCAGCAGCGGCGGCAAAGGCCTCGTCTTCGCGCCCTACGGCGAGCACTGGCGGCAGATGCGCAAGGTGTGCGTCATGGAGGTGCTCAGCGCGAGGCAGGTGCGGCGCATCGAGTCCGTCAAGCAGGACGAGGTCACGCACCTCGTCGAGTCCGTCGCCGTCGCCGCGTCCTCTGCCGCCGTCGTCGACCTCGGCAAGGCGCTGGCCGAGCTGGCAAGCAACGTCATCGCGAGGGCGGCGTTCGGCGGCAAGTGCCCGCAGCAAGAGGTGTTCCTGCGGGATTTCAACGCGATCACGCAGCTCTTGGGAGGGTTCAGCGTGGTGGACCTGTTCCCGTCGTCTCGGCTGGCGCGGTGGCTGAGCGGCGGCGCGCGCGGCATCAGGAGGAGCCACGCCCGGTTGCAGCGCATCCTGGGAGAAATCATCGTGGAGCGCGAGAAGAAACTACCAAGCGGCGGCGCGGCTAGAGACGACGAGGACCTGCTGGACGTGCTCCTCAGGCTGCGGAAGGAAGACGCGCTCGACTTCCCTCTAACATCGGAGAACATCGGCGTCGTCATCTTCGTAATTAAGCGAACCCTTCCTCATATTATCACCTAATTAATTTGGAACGTACTCTCAACTGAAGCTCACACAATATATCTGGGACATGCATGGTTACACTTACAGGACATATTTGGAGCTGCTACCGACACCACGGCCGCCACGCTAGAATGGGCCATGGCGGAGCTGGTCCGGAACCCACACGTCATGGCAAGGGCGAAGCTTGAAGTCCGGCAGACTCTGGGACAGGGCAGATCCACGGTCACGAGCGCAGACCTCGGCGAACTCCGCTACCTCCGGATGGTTATCAAGGAGACGCTTAGGCTTCACCCCGTGGCGGCGATGATCCTCAGGGCGACCCAGAAGGATTGCCAAGTCATGGGCTATGACATACCCAAGGGCACCCATGTCACGGTGAACGCCTTCGCGGTGGGGAGGGACCCGAGACACTGGGGGGAGGACGCCGACGAGTTTAGGCCAGAGAGGTTCGAGGAGGATTCCAGCGTGGAGTACAAGCAGGGATCGCAGATGGAGTTCATCCCATTTGGAGCGGGCCGTAGGCAGTGCCCTGGAGCCCTGTTCGCCACCACCACCATCGAGCTCGTGCTGGCTAATCTCTTGTACCACTTTGACTGGGCTATTCCAGGCGGGGCCGGCCCGGAGACACTGGACATGAGCGAGGTGTTTGGGATGATCTTGCGCCCCAGCTCCAGTCTCTGTCTGCAGCCGACCAACAACTTGGCATTTACAGGAGCACCCGTGTCTTAGAAATGGTAGCCAAGCTAGATCATATTTAAAAATGTCATTGTTTTGTTCTATCCAATCAGTTATAATTCTAGGGTTAAAAGGAGTAGAACAGACAATAATGATAAATAAATTGGCATGTCCAAATTACCTAGCTCTCAAATATGCACAGCTCACGACACAATGATTTTAATCCTTAACATCCCATGAAGAAGTGAAAACCTCCAAATTTCGCTAACAGCACTGTAATCTTAGTTGCGTAAAGTTTACATGAAAATCAGGAAATTGATTGGGGAAGTATTCACGTTCAGAAAGGTAAACGTGCTAGGCTGCAGTATAAAAAGACTTATGACTAGGTAAAATATCAGTTATGATGAATGGTTCTAGAGAAACCCTATACATGAAGGTCCCATACGGTAGAGCTCGGGCTGTGTCGGGATGGAGCTGGGACGGCGGACTCCCTTCTCGTTGTTCCTTTATTTCTTCCCTTTACAACTTGCTTTTATGCAGTTCTTTTTATGATAGTTGATTGGATCAATGATGACAATGAACAAACATGCATGACCCTTTGTTTTGTGTTTGAGTCTTGAATGAATCCGTGAATCTTGTAGTGAGGTTTCTTGTACGATATAGAAATGTTTCATATTTGTTATATGATTCATTGTACAATCATCAAGTTCCATTTAGGTTTCTTAGATATTTACTAGTAAAATCAATGATTCACTAGTGAAAAACTTCATCTATATTGGACTATGTATGACATATATGGAGAACTAAATGCTTGACACCTTCTACAAATCTTCGGTGGAACGTGAAAGAAAGAATGAGAAAACTATGATGACTCTATAATGATCTTAATAATTTCGTATAAAAAAGTGTGAAAAGAATACTGGTTTCAACCCGGAGTCCACATCTACGTAAGATGAATGAATCTTCAATTGACCTTTTGTTTATTTTTTGAAAATGGTGTATATTAATCAGGTATCAGAAAGTTCAGTACACACACGTCTCGTTAATTCCCGCACGCAGGCAGGAACAGCCCGAGTCAACACACCATTGCACAAATTCTCTCTACTGAACCGATCTTCAGATGATCTTGATACTATGTTGTGCATCTTTGATGCAAAAAAATATTCTTGGTAGTGTAAAAGTTCTTCATAAATCATTGATAATGTGTTCAATCTCTGATGAAACTTTATACTACCTCCGATTCCTAAAAATAAGGCGTATATTTTGATTTTGAAAGTCAAACATTGTGTACTTTGACCAAGTTTTATGAAAAAACGTAACATTTATAATACCAAATAAATACCATTAGAAACATCATGGAATATATTTTAATATGATTTTCATATAACATTATATTTGTTGGCCATTTTTTTCTAAAAGTTTGGTCAAACTTTACATTGTTTGACTTTTGAGAAAAATACGCCTTACTTTTAAGAAACTGTGGGAGGCGTCTACAAAACTGTAAATGGATATCACATATAGTGGTTGGGCGCCCAATTACATGTGGGGTTGCATTTCTCGAATACAAGGGTTGTGAATCATTGTCAGATTTAAATTCTGTCCCAATGGCTCCAAGGTATGTATTTAAGAATGGCAAGCCGTAGCATCAACTTGAGTGTGATAGCAGATCTCTGTCCATACAACTTGCAATAGAGCCAGAGTTCAAACCCTGATTTGACGCTGGTGTTTCTCATTTAGGCGAAATATTCTTTAGTGGGAGGCGACGTTCCCGTCGACAGCGAGGCGTCCGTGGTGACTTCGTCAATCTCAAGACCTAAACGCCGGCTCAGTCTTTCGGAGTTGCTCATAGGGGTAGGTGTGCGTGTGTGCGTTCATAGGGATGAGTGTATGCGCGTGTATGTAAGCGTCTGCGTTGTACTGTGTTTCTCAAAACAAAAAAAAGCAGATCGGTCGGGATGTTCAGCAACGAGCAGATGGGAGCAGGCCTTGTGCGGATCGTGTCTCGGCGCATGATCCAGCCGCCGTCGGAGGAGCCTGTGCTGGACATCCACCTCACGCCCTGGGACCTCCGCCTCATCAGCATCGACTACATCCAGAAGGGCATCCTCCTGTCCAAGCCTCCCGTCGGCGGGGAGCGCCTCGTCGACGCCCTCGCGTCCTCCTTCGCGCGCGCGCTGTCCAGGTTCTACCCCTTCCCGGCCGCCTCTCCGTGGAGCATCACGAGGGCGGGAAGACCATCGCCGTCCTGTTGCGCTGCACGGGCGAAGGCGCCGAGTTCATCCACGCGGCAGCGCCCGGCGTCGCCGTCGCCGATATGGCGGGCTCGATACGCGTCCCTCCGGTGGTCTTCTCATTCTTCCCGCTCAACCACGTGCTCGGCGCCGACGCCGCCGCGGACACGGACGCCGAGTCAACGCCGCTGCCCGTGCTGTCGGCGCAGGTCACCGAGCTCGCCGACGGCGTCTTCACCGGCATGTCGCTGAACCACACCGTCGGCGACGGCACCGCCTTCTGGGAGTTCTTTAATGTCTGGTCGGAGATCAACCGAGGCGGCGAGATGATATCGACGACGCGGCCGGCACCGGTGCCCCAGAGGTTCTTCCTCGACGGTTACCCCGTGCCGGTCCGCATGCCGTTCGGCGAGCTGCGGCACGTCGTCCGGTGGTTTGAGCGCCCGACGATGGAGGAATGCTTCTTCACCTTCTCGGCCGCGAGCATCCGGAAGCTCAAGGCCAGAGCGAGCGACGAGATAATGGGGGACGCCACGGTCTCCTCGCTCCAGGCCCTGCTCGCGCACCTCTGGCGGGCGGTGACCCGCGCCCGACGCCTCCCGTCGGGGCAGGAGACGTGTTAAACTCTGGTCATCGGGTGCCGGGGACGCGTGGGCGGGATACCGGCGGAAGGTTACATGGGCAACGCCGTGGCGTTCGGCAAGGCGACCTCCACCGCCGGCGAGATCCTGGATAAGGGGCTAGGATGGACGGCGTTGCAGCTGAACCGTGTGGTGGCGTCGTTCGACGAGGCTGCCATGGAGGAGTGGCTGGAGCGCTGGCCTCGGGAGCCGGATTTCTTCTACGTGGGGAACATATCGTCCGGAGGCAATGCCCTCACGACCGGGAGCTCGCCGCGGTTCGACGTGTTTGGGAACGACTTCGGGTGGGGGAAGCCGGGAAGCCGGTGGCCGTGAGAAGTGGCGCCGGAAACAAGATAGACGGGAAGGCGACGGTGTTTGAGGGGCCCGAGCGGGAGGCAGCATGTCACTGGAGGTGTGCATCGCCCCGGATGCGCTGGAGAGGCTTCTGGCCGACGAGGAGTTCATGGACTCCGTGAGCATGCCGATGTGATGAGCTCAGAAATTAGTGTGTGATGCATGTTTCGATCGCAGTATCATCTGTTACAATTCGAATATGTGAGTGAAGACATTTTGTCCAATGATGATCATGCAGCATTTTGTCCAATGATGATGATGCTGGGATGTATGCGTACTTCAATCTCCAGAGCTTGAGATAGTGATATTTTTTTGAAACAGGGCAAAAGCTTTGGCTTATATTAAGACCTTGCGATAGTAGTCTTCTTGATCTGGATGACATACGGATGTATTAGTATCAGTGAACTGGTGTAGGAAGCGGAAGAGTTTTTTTTTTTGACTAATGAAAGCAGAAGAGTTACCTGCTCACGAAGCTGATCAAGTTGGGGCTACCGGTTCAAATATTTCCGTAGCAGAAGAAGAGTATTTACCAGAAGTAAATGAAAACGGAGAGAGTACATCGCGCGCCAATGATTGGTTCTTAAATTTCTTTCTGGGAAGCTAATCTTCGACTCTCTCTTCCTCGAACTTATGCGGAGTATGGATTTGTTGAATTCGATCAATACTATAAACGTAAGGGCCTGTTTGATTTGCAGGATAGGAAAAATGGAAGAATAGGAAAACTGCAGGATTGTAATGTCATGCCATCTTAATCCTACAGGATTTCTCATGCATCAATCTTTGTTTGATTCAATCACAGGAAAAGTAAAGGAATTTGAAAAGGAGGTGTGAGTGGATGTTAGAATTCCTATAGGAACTAGTGTAAAGGATTCCTTAGGAAAAAATCCTATGGGAGTCAATCCTATGAATAAACAAGTAGAATAGGAAAAATTCCTAAAGATTTGAATCCTATAAGATTCCCATGCAAATCCTTTGAATTAAACAGACCCTAAGTATTTTTTATCAGGCGGCATCCAGATTTGAACTGGAGATAAATAATTTGCATTCGCCTTGCCTTACCGCTTGGCCATGCCGTCCAAAAATCTGAGCGGAAATCGAGAAAAGAGTAAGTATCCATGTTTTCTTACGAAAATCCCTTTTTATTTTGAATATAATATAATTCTTGACTTGTAAAGCTAATCTTTGACTTGATCACTTGAATTAATTTAGTTTTCAATACGTGTTTCTTAGCATGAAAATTTAGGGAAGTCGCTGATGTGGCAGTCTATTTAGTTTCCAATGCGCGTTTAACATACGATGGGTTAAACAGGTTGGTTCGGCAAGATACGACTCATGTACGTGGTGCCTTGCCGGTATTAATATGGACTTCATAAGATGAGCTTCCCGATCGCATTCGATCCGATGGCGGAGTTGGGTTTCCAGTCGAATTCAATCGCCCATGCACATAGCTTCATATACTCCGTACTACTCCCTCCGTTCGGAAAAGGATGTCACAAAAATGAACTATAGATAGATCATTTTTGTGACATTTTTTTTCCGAACGGAGGGAGTAAATCGCATTGGATTGTTTAGCCTCGTGCGGGAAACGCAATAACCTACCATGGCGATGGCGGCGTGGAAACGCAGACTAGAAGACACATGCCTGCCAGAGGCACAGGCACCACCGTCGGCCGAGTCTCCGCTCCCGACAGATCTCTTCCTTGAGATCGTCGCACGCTCCGATACGTGCACTCTCGTCAGATGTGCCGCCGCCTGCAAGCTTCTATGTCGGGACATTCTGGATCCACGCTTCATCCAGAGAGTCACCGGAGAGGGAGGCATCATGGCCTCTCGCCTCCTGGTCGCCTTCCTCCGCAACGACGACCACAGCGCGGGGCGTCTCGTCAATCTCCTCCATCCGGCCACACCCGTAGCCTTGCGCTTCACCGACGACACCCTGGTGCCGTACATGATGCCTCACGCTGCAAACCTCCTTCGTCAGTACGAACCAATCACGTCTCGTGGCGGCCTCGTTGTCCTTCGACGCCGCTGTTCCTCCTCCGAGGCTTTCTTTCCCCTGTGCGTGTATAACCCCATGACCGGCCACTGCACCCACCTCTCTCATCCGCCCGGCTTAAACAAAAGGTGGTATTACCTCAGATGTGTTCTACTCACCGCCGAAGACGGCATCGGCTGCTCCTTCATGTTATTAATCCGACTCTACTGATGTGATTGAAGCTTGTACGGGAGGGAGGAGAGACTTGGTGGAATGAAGCAGCAGCGATCTTTGCAGAATGTGTTGACTATGTTGTTTCGATTGGGAAAGTTTTCTTCCAACACTGCCCAAGGGAAGCAAATGGAGTGGCTCATGATCTTGCTAAAAATAGTTACTCTCTTAAAACTACTTGTAATTGGGTCGATGAACCCCCGGGGTTTTTGATAGATGCGCTCTTAAACGATGTAACCATGTGATTTTGTGGAGGCGGCAAGTTTCAGACGCACTCTTTCCCTAATCAGGGTACCGAAAGGGACTGGCAGGGTTTTAATGAGGCGGCTTGCTGACCTAATATATTGGAAAAGTTTCAAAAAAAAAACTGTCAAGGTGGGCCTCTACAACAAATCACCCACACGCTCTATCAGAGTCCAGACAGCTACGGCATCGTCGTCGAACGTCGAGGGCACGAACTGGGGTCCTATGAGGTGCCACCCCTTTTGGCCAGTGGCACGGCACCCTGGCGCCATTGCCGTCCTATATGGACGCATCATCCACTGGCTACTCGTCGACGATGGTGACAAGATCCTCACCTACGACATCCGCACAGAGAAGTTGGGCACCGTGAAGCTACCACCAGCTGCAAACTACCATGGAAAGCAACAGATCCTAGGGATTTCGCCAGGTGGGAAGCTACGGTTCTTCGTCGCCGAAAGGTTAATGATATCCGTGTGGCTCTTACTCTCGGATGGTTGGGTGCTTGAGGTTGGGGTAGACGCGGAGGAGGAGTTGCGTTCATTGTGTCCTCACATTCCTCCAGGTCCCGTGCTTACTATGTTGCATCGCTCCTGGGAGAGGAGCAATGTGGTGCTGTTGCAGCTTTATATCCGTGGTCAGCGGGATGATCTTCTCATTGTTTTTTACTTCGAGACCAAGGAGATGCGGATTCAAGACTCGGACCCTTCCTTGTTGTTCGAGGTGGACTTAACCACGAGATTACAAGCCATGAGACTCTTTTCCTAGGTGGACTCTGCATATGCACGACAGTAACATGCGGCGACCTGATAAGCCATCTTTACCAGATATTCAAACCTTTTTCTACTGATGGTAAGTCATTTTTAAATATTCTTAGATGTGTGAGTCTTCCTCTACCATTACATTTAGGATGATTTTCCTAAATGTAGTGTTCATATGTTAATTTGGCATCAGGGCATCTATTTGTTCAGTGTATACGTATCTAATCCACGTTCAGTGTATGGTGTGTGATGCATGTTTCTATCAACGCAGTATCATCTATTACAATTCCAACCTGTGAGTGAATACAGTTTGTCCTATGATGCTGCTTTTTACAATTGACAATGTTTATGGACATGACGATGCAGGGATCTGTATGTGTAATTCAATCTGCAGAGGTTGCGACAGTAGTCTTCTTGATCTGGATGGACATATGAATGTATTAGTATCACTGTATCAGTGAACTGCTGTAGGAAGGAGAAGAGTTAGCTTATTTCAAGTTGGTGCTACTGGTTCGAATGTTTACATAGCAGCTGAAGCAGAGTATTCCGTACCAGCCATTGGCCATGGAATAGCATGCCTTTCAGCATGTATTGGTAGGTCCATTGTATTACTTTCAATAGATTTGGTGAAATAGAAGAATTCACTATCTGAATCGATTCTTGGTACGATTGGATAGGAGTTTTCCATGGCGTAGCATCTCTTGTCAGAGTCAGGGTGTTCTACTTCTACTCCAGCCCAGGGCATGCTTGGATAAGTTGGTGGTAGGGTCATGATGAGTAAAGAACCTGAAACAAAATAACCCTGCCTGTAGGGAATTGTGTATCTTTTAAGCTAATGATACACTAGCTGGTTCAACAAACACCGGTAGTATATCAACTATCTCGGCTAAGGTGGTTGTCTTTGCAGAACTTGGCGTTCATGGTGGTTACTGGTTGAAGCTGGTGATCTCGACACAGCCCTGCTGTACCGCCAGATGAGCTGACTAGTGTTCTCGCCCAACGCAATGATACAAAACTGAGGGCAGAACAGGCAGGGCACTGGCATGTAAACTCGGTAAAACATTTATTGAAAATATTCTAGGTGGCAAAAGCCATAAACAAACATATTCCAACGATAACAAATGATTAAGGCTCAAACCAAAATTTGAAACTGGAGGTGGACTCTAATCAGTTGAGGAAGTGAACACCGCAGAATTAGCCCAGGCATTTCCGGGTTCACTTGACATTTTACATATTAGATATATGATCAACTGTAACCTAATGGTCGCATATTTAAGTCTAGTTTTTAGTTTGTTCGTTGTCAGCTTCCACCTGGTATGTGGCTCGTACGCAGATGAAAAATACTACAATACCAAGATAGTTCCGCAGACATTTAGTGTTCGGTGACAGCATGAAAAAGAACATGGCATAAGTTCTTCAGAAAACTTAAGGTGATAGGGAAGAGTTCGGAGGTACACTAAAGCTATTCCAGCAACCATGTATGAAAAATAATTTGATTTGGCAGTACTGCAGTGTAAAGATGAGCAAGCAGTTACCTTTGCTATAGAAACTTGTGAAAGGATGATGGATGCGAAATTTATGGCTTCTAAAAAGTTCCTTAGACTGCATTGACTTGAGCTGAACCATATAGACAGATGACTGCACTCACAAAACAATTGCATGAACATCTTCGGCATAGCCCACTATAGATGATAACATTGTGTCAATCCTAAATCACATCCAAGAATCTTCTGCAGTTCAAGTCTTCTGCAACACCCATGTGGCAACACCACCTTCCTCTCCCACATTTGGAAGTGGGCTGGTAGCAAGGGGTCGACAAACGAAGACAAGAAACGCCTGATATACGAATCACATCACATTAAGGCTGGGAAACAATTACCACCGCGCAGATCCTGCCTTCCCTTCTTCACACACAGCCCTTGACTTCCTCCATGTCATCGCTGCTGCCGAGTGATATAAGAGTCCATGCACTGCAGCAGCCTGGTACCATAGTAGGATGGACGAGCATGGCAACAGCAACACGCTCAAGTAATATATAGAAAATGTTTTCACTCTTATACATATAATATTTGAGAGGGTATAATGGACATATTCCGATGTTAATAAATGATTAGGTATCCAATGTCAACACTAAGCCAAACTGGAGGAGGATACTAATCAATTAAGATAGTCAACACTGCCAAATATACCCAAACATTTCAGAGTTCAGTTGGCAATTACATAGTAGATAATTTCTACAAGCCTACTCTTCAGTTCACAGAATAGATGTAGCAATTGTCATAATCAGGAAGAGTCCCATTCCTGGTTACACATAATCCAATGATAAGCCACTTCTGCTTCAAACTGATCTAGAGACCTGTGCATAAACCCATATCACAGTTAGTTAATCAGTAATATTAACTTCACACTTAAGAAACTTGGGGGTGGATATTTTTAGCCAGCTCGTTTCAGCACTACTGGATAAAATAGAATTAGAGAGTGATAAAAGAGGAAGATCACTATGAACACACTGTAAACCCGAAATATGAAGTATCCTAGAATAACATCAGATTTTTTAGATGAAAATAAACTAGTTTAAAGCTTCAATGTGCCAATGAAGTTGTCAATTTAACATACCAGATCAGTAAGGCAGCAGTGTGGATACAGACACTAGTAGCACCATGGGATAATCTACACGTAACTTACAGTAAAAGTACAGGAATAAACTTTTTTTGTATCTATAGACTATAGGCATTCATAATTCATCAAAGGACCACAACAACAAATTCAAAGTCAACAAAAAGTAATATTGCTGGTGTGTATTGATCTGTCAAACCAGGTGCTACGATGTTACATAGACTGATACGACCCCTAGTCCCTACGGTATTCTGCACAAGTAGAGGGTACCAAAATCAGACCATCAAAGAGAATTTGAACAACTAAAACTGCGGCACCCAGCAAACAACAGAAATATCACTAAAAAACTAATAACTGGCATGTTCTTTCATCTCCTATAAGCTGCTCTGATTCCTGGCACCTACTAAAGCTCCTTTCAACAAATGACGAATATGCGGACCACTTTCTAAAGGTCTCCAATTCAAGTATACTTTGTAGTTTTTTTCCACCATGTAGGTGCTCGTGCTGAAAATATGTGTACTTATCCGTGTGCGAATGAGCAACAGTACACTACCATGGTAGTCCAATAGACATCTCCACTTCAACGATATAACATTAAAACAAGGCTACAAGTTCATCGAAAATTGAAGTTGATAGTAACCACTTCAGATGTACAATACAGTTATTCCAGCAAAACATGTATGGAAAATAATTGGCTTTGGAAGTGCTGGAATGTCAAGATGAGCAAGCAGTTACCTTCAGTAGAGAAACTTGTGAAAGGATGATAGGTGCAAAACGGATCTCTTTCAAAGAAAAGTTCCTTAGACTTCATCGACTGTAGCTGAACCATATACATAGATGAGTACACCCGCAAGAAAATGGCATGAGTGTCCTCAGCATAGCGCACTATAGATGAGTTTTCCTTGCTAATGCTGAAACTCAATCCAAGAATCTCCTGCAGTTCAACACTCTTGAGCAACACCCATCTATGAACACCATAACAACTGGCCTTCCTTACCCACATTTGTAAGCAAGGTTTGTCATGTGGGCACGACAAAGTGGCGAAGGCAACGCCGCCATCCTCTGAGTGGATGATCTGAACACTGTAATGAGCACCAGGAGGCCTCTCAATCTTGGCCACAGCTAGTCTCTGAGTATCCATATCAAACTGTACGACATTCCTACCCGGGATTAACGACCAATGAAGGGTACTACCAAGAAGTGTACTGGCAAGATTAGGTGTAAATCTAGCAGAACGCACATCTGGAATAGATGTTGATAAGAGATCGCCCCACATGCCGGTCTCTGAGGAGTAGACACTTGCGATGGCGACAGCTTGATTTTCGGGCTTGTAGGTGGCCACCAAGACAAGCTTGAAAGGACTCCAGTGGCAGCAGCCGTGCACGTGGCCCTGCTCGGCGGCGGCACAGAGCACCGCCCAGTGGCAGAAGACAATCCTTGGGTCGTGGAACTGCGGCGGAACAGCCACGAAGCAGTGGTCATCGGTGATGGGATCCCACACAATGGCCTCACGCTTCTTCCAGTCCTCGAAGAGCAGGCGCCCGTGGCGGCAGTCGACCAGGCTCCAGCCCTCGCGGCCGTCGGCTCCCAAGGAGAAGCGTCGGGGAGGGATGCGGTGGGGCGCGTCCAGGGTGGATCTGAAACAGACTCTGTGGTGCTGGTTCGAGTAGCCGCAGAGCAGGCCGAGGAGGGGAGGCTTCCGGTGGTGGATGCGGAAGCGGCGGCGGAACTGGGGGTCGGTGGCGAGGCCTCGCCAGCGCTTGGACACGAGGGAGGCGCGCAGGAGGTGGGGCGGCTGAGCGGGGAGCCGGAGGAGGATCTCTGCGAGGAGGTCGTCGTCTTCCAGCGGAGGCGCCTGTACCGGCGACGGCGAGGAGGGTCCGCGGCGGCGGAGGCGGCTGCTGCGGCGGGGCATGACGCTCTCGATCTATTTGGATGGGGAGGGGAACTGTGGGAATGTGGGTGGGAAATTTCATTTCTTCTGCACAAGCCGAAGAGGGTAAGGCCTAGTTTGGTACCGAAGTTTTTTCTAAACTGCAGTATCCTGATACTGAAGTATTGAAGTGGCTGGCAAAGGAATACTTCAGTTTCTCCGTTTTAGAAAAAAGAGGTTCAGACTGAAGTTTTCAATACGCTAAAAAAAAGTGAAGTTTTGGGGAATACTTCAGTTTCTAAACCACAGTTTTTATTTGGCCCAAACGCCTTGAAGTATTCCATACTTCATTATTTAAAAAAACTGAAGTATTCTCCAAATACTTCAAAAATACTTCGGTACCAAACTAGGCCTAAGGTTGAAAGTGGAAAAGAAATGCTCCTCTTTCTTATTTATTTTTCTTTTTTTGAATGTGATTATCCTTATAGAGTAAAATAGATCGGAGGTCACTCTACTTGACTCTTGTCACCGTCCATCGTGAATCGCCGTTGTCACCGTACATCGCGATACCCGATTTACGGTTACCCAATACATGCACCGATGCCATTGGCAGTAACTGTCAACGGTATCACGTCGTATTCACTGACATGTCGGTGTGGAGCCCGCTCTCGAGGCGCTAGCTGTCGAAAGAGGCTATGTGGCGGGTCCTTGTTTCGACATCCACCCGACACAGGGGTTATGTGCAAACATGCCTCGGCCACTATCTATCCGCGCGAAAATTGCAGAGAGCCACTTTCGACATTTGAAACGAAATGCGCCTCTCTCTCTCTTCTTCTTTTTTTCCTTTTTTGAATGTGAATATCGTATTACTACATGTTAATTGACATGAAACTTTTCAGTGCTGAAATAGTTGACATGGTGCAGTGTAGGGTTCTGGGTATGTGCAATACATTCGGCAGAGCTTGCTGGAATACATGTGGATGTATATTATATGTACTATCATCAGTGAATTGTTGCAACAAGCAGAAGCCTTAGCTGCTCCTGAATGAAACTGTGCAAGGCCTCCGCCACTATATTACACTGAATGTCACAGTGTAATGAAGACCAAGAAAAGAAATGCCTGATATAAGAATCACATCCCAGTAAGGCCAGCCCGGGGAGCTGTCGATCACTTTCCACCTTGCGTGCGACGATCGTCGATCGCGCCGATCATGCCTTCGCTTCTTCCGCGTACAGCGCCTTGATCTCCTCCACGTCGTCGTAGCTGCCGAGGAATATCGGGGATCTCTCGTGGATGTTGGTGGGGATCAGGTCAAGGGACTGCATATATTGCCAACGCAGCAGCAGCAGCAACAAGTGTCAAGATATTGCTACAATTTCTGGCCAACAGAAGAAGAAACGGAGATGCTGATGTACTAGGATGCATACCCGTCCTTTGCCTGTGAAAGACTGGCCTCCAGCTTGCTCCATCAGGAATGACATGGGGAAGACTTCATACATCACACTGCAAAAATATGAAAAATTCAGTTAACTTCACAAGTGATGTATGCAACTGAAGGTGTTATTTTAGTTGTGAGTCTGCGCGTTGGCATACCGGAGCTTGCCATTAGGGCTCTTCTTGTCTGCAGGGTACAGAAATATACCTCCGTATAGCAAGGTACGGTGCACATCGGCAACCATGCTGTACAAACCATCAGAAATAGGAGTATTATAGTAGGTTTTTTGTAACAGCAAATGCAAGAAAAAAATTGTATTAGTATGAAATTTAAGCAAAATTTTCTAGAAAGAAGGTTAAATATGAGATATAAATTATTTTGTCAGGTAAGCAAACTGAAGATTCACTTGCCTGCCAATGTATCTCAAGGATTTAGGTGATGAACCATCCGTGGGGTACTTGCACTTCTCAACGTACCTATTATATATTTTGCAACATTTTAGCTGAAGCTCTTAAGGAAGGAAGTAACGGTACTATTAAAGCATAATCGGCACGTACTTTGCAGTAGGCGTGTCCCAGTTCTTGGCGTTCCCTTCATTCACTGAGTAAATCTTTCCTTTAGGAGGTATCTGCGAAACCAAGCACGAAAGCACAAATAAATACGAGTAATATGCTTCTTGAGTAATTTTCTGAAGAAAAAAAATACTCTATTAGCTGTGTTACACAAACAATACCTTGATCTCTGGATGCGTCATGATGAACTCCCCAAGAGAAGGGTCGAGCGTGAAGCCATTGACACCAGTCCCAGTGCTCAGAACAAGCTGCAGCAAATTAGCAATTCAGATGGTGCGCTTATTACAGTCAGTCCCACGGCCGCACATGAGTTGAGGAGACTTGATTCATTACCGTGCATGAACTCCCATACATGCAGTATCCAGCAGCAACCATGTCCTTACCAGGCTGCAGTACCTCCTCCAGGGTCACGGTTTCAAAGTCCTTGATCATGTAAATCCCAAAGATCTGTCGAGCAAGAGAAAAAAAACATGTAAAAAAAAGAATAAACCACACATCATGCTTATACTACTTGTCATGAGCATATTTGCTGAGACTTTTGAAAAAAGCAGAGCATGTTGCCGAAAACTTTTTAAGCTTTGATGAAAATGTGCTGTGTGCACGTACCGTTCCGATGGAGACGCCGCAGTCGATGTTGGAGGAGCCGTCCAGTGGATCAAAGCACACGCAGTACCTGAACAAGATGGAATCATTCATCAGGAACAAAATAAACCGATGAACAGAGAGCAGAGGATGCAATGAGAGGAGTCGAAGACTCGAAGTTACATACTTTCCACGGAGCTTAGGGTCCACGAACGTGGCCAGCTCGTCCTCCTCGGACACAAGAACACACTGCATATACATGTCCGTTCACAGAGCAGAGTTGTGTGAGGAAACTGAATGAAATCAGACGATCTTAAAAAGAATGGGTATGGGACAGGAGAAGGTTCATACGGTTCGGCCGCTGCTGACGAGGGCATTGACGAACACCTCGTTGGAGAGTATGTCCAGCTTCTTCTGCTCCTCCCCCTGGAAAAGTTCACACAAAGGCAGGCATGATCATCACCGTCATCATCTTTTCAGCGTCATAAGAAGAAGGAACATGGGAAGAGCCGACGAGGCGCCGGTGCAGCAACTGCTTGCCTGGACGTTTGTCTCTCCAGCGAGTCCGGTGAGCTTGGCGAGCCCTGCCTTGTTGACGGCGGAGGCGACGAACTTGCAGCCGAGGACGATGTGGGAGAGGAGGATGGTGAGGTCTCCGCGCGACTCCGGGTGCCTGCTCTGCTCGTTCAGCACGTACCGCGTGATGGTCATCAGGTCCGTCCGGTACGTGTCCGCCGCGTGATCCATCTTCCCCGGCCGGCCGTCAGGCGATGATCCTCCCTGCACTCTCTCGCTTAGCTCGGAGACGGCTCGGTTTGCTTGGAGCTCAGACCGATCTATCTATGCAGCGCGGGAAGTGAACGAAGGTACGGTGACGTGACGGGCGGCGTGCGGGTGATCCCTTCGTCTTGGTAGGTAGCGCGGGGAGGAAGTGAGGCTGGGAGGGGAGGGGAGGGGCTCCAATGGAATGCCTATCTCCTCTATCCGCGATGGCTGGTAGCGCGCTGGCCGTGTGCGTCTGTGGCCGTAACCGTCCCGGCGGAGGAAGTCCACAACGCGACGCGTAGCTATAAACCTGAGACCTGACCGTGACGGCGAGGCGGTTTTGCACTGATGATCGCCGGCTGTTAAAACGGCACTGGCACGAAGCAAGGTTTGGGGGACGTGCGCTGCTCGCCGTTGGAAGCTGTTATTGCATTCAAGCAAGATGAGCTTTCTGCTTGATGGCCTATACCGTCTTTTTGTCAGTGACCATACCTGGCTAAGGTTCAAGCTTCCTCTTGGCCTCAACACTAGGCTGGTATTCAGCCCGGGGAATAGCTGCTGCTTTTGCAATTTGCCTCCCCGTGCTGGATTCCCATGCATTTTCATGGTCCAGCCAAAGACTTGTACGTACGAGACACTAACGCAAAACACTAACGCAAACTCAAAATCCTCAAATGTTGATGACATTACCAGGTCAAAGGGAAACCATTTGCTCATCCATACAGCTATACTTGATAACAAAATAAATGTTACTACCTCCGTTACTAAATGTAAGCGTTTCTAGTATTTTTCTGCACACATGTATCAAAACATGTTTTAGTGCAATATTACCAGAAGAGCACCGACAACATGACGAAATCATGAAAGGCATACGGTACTGTCAATCTTAATCATATATAGGGTACATAAATTACCAAATAGCAACTGGTGCTCCAACATACTTGAGAACTGAGTTTACAAAGATTTCTATTCGTGGAAAACAATGATGTTGGCAGTTGCTACGAGTTTTTTTGCACGGGCGAGCCTTGGAGTCCAATGAGTGAGTGAGATGCTACTGGAAGATTCCACCGTCACCAAAGAATAAAAGATTTACAGTATCAGGCCCGTGCCTTGTGAACACTCTCATAGGCATATCAGACTTACATTACAACACAACGATAATTGATTGATTGATTGATTTTCTTTCTGAAAAGGAGAGTGAAAGGTGCCTGAGAATTAAGCACATGCAACATAAAGGTAAGAAAAGCAAGCATAGCTGTATCAGGGTCTTTGTCCAAGCATTAACCTGGAGCCTTCCAAGCATGAGTGAAGGATCGCAGTTAAAATTTCAAAGTATAGTACAACAACTGTTTGTTTTCTTCGCCTGCTTGTAGAACATCTGAAAAAAGGACAGAATAACATCTCTCAGGATACTATGGTGATAACTGAACAAAGACAGACCGTTGAAACTATCCAGAACAATAAAATCATGATTTTAGTAATAAGTTAAAAAAAGGCAGAAGCAGTTTATGACTGACAAGGGGTGAAACAAGGAAAACAGAACCTCTGTTATCTAAATAGAAGAAAATGGCCTTAAGAGCCCTTTTGCGCATACATTGCGTCTAACAATGAGCATTATCAAGTGCATCTAACATTGAGCATTCTGGTCTTCTGAAACTTGACGGTGCTCAGGAAATTACAGAAATATTACAAGCCAGATGTTGCCAGTGCGGCATTAGAGTAGCTTTAGCCAATGTTGCTAAGATAAAGGTGACTGAAACACGTCAAAACTAGATTTCTATTATTATACAAACCCCACAAAAATATATTGCCATCTCACATAACATATCAATACAAACAGATATCTTCTAGAGGTATACCTACCGTCAGTGATCACTTCCTACTAGACAATTCAACTTGAAAATTTCATATAGTATATAAATGCACAAGTGGGCCTGTAGTAAAATAATCTACAGGCCGAAAGATGTAAGAAGGCTAAGTGCAGCTTGGAGATAACTAACAGTAACTAGCAATTGTTCACCATGGTTTTAACTACAAAAGCACTTATCAGGTAAATAGCAAATAGCTATATATATTATTACCTGTGAAGCAGCACTCAGGTCTGAACTTTTCTCAACCAAGCTATCCAGTCTCTCTCCTCTTTGAAGCACATTCTCTATAGTTTTATGCTGTTAAATTATTCAAACATAACAAATCAGTAATAAGTTGCTGCTGAAAAACTGTAGTGTGACATGACAAGATGGGGCATCGAAGGTCATCTTTACAAGAAAAATCTGGTCTCCACCATTGTGTATGGTCCAAGCAGTCAGCACATTTTCAGATCTCTAAGCGTCTAAAGAAAACAGGTCAGAAACACTTACTAGGATAATTTTTGTTTCATCTAAGTCCCTCTGGATTTTCGTTAACTTGTCAGCCTCTGCAGGATCCTACAAAATGGCAGATGCTTCATCATAATGAGAATAAGTTTACTAGGGCAAAACAAAGAAAATGACGAGTAGAGTAACAGCACACTGCAAATATATGCTCATATGCCCAAAACATAGAACCCATTCTTATATTTGTGCACAACATAGAACTCATCCCTGAGAATCCAGCACAGAAACACACCACGCAACTTAAACACATAGCTTTTTTGTATTTCAAAAATAGGCATACAATCCATTCTTTAGAAATTAGAACGACCTCAGCACACCAAACAACTTGTATATGGCAATCTTTTTCATCATAAAACAAGAATGAAACATACAGGATGCAACGATAACAGCAGATTTGTGATATAAAAACTTGTCACAAAGGTAGTTGCTCAATTCCTCCCTTTCTCTCTTTCTAATTCCAGAGGATGGGATAAATAGACCACTCTACAAGTTATCAAGTATTAACACCCAAAAATAAACATGGAGCATTATGTTACCTCGTAGCAATGATACACAAAGATACAGTAACTGCCACAGATGGTTATACCTGGAATCTTGTCAAGGCGTCTGCCAGGAAAGGCCACTCTTGAGTAGAATCTGCTGTAGCAGTTGTCCAAGAGTCCCCAAAAGCCTTCTGGTACTCGTCAAGTACCTTCATAAAACAAGCCGCATTGACAACTAAGTATCACCAGAAAACACTGCTACAGAGTATCTGCTCTATGAAATTTATTTGGTTATGACCATACATCAAAGATTTTCATGTCACAATATAATAGTGATTAAACTATTGAATCCCTCATACAAATACATGTTAGGTGATAAATTATTTTGTTGAGTATAGGTAGTGTACACGGTTTGTCAGTCTCTGCTCTCTAGCTATTGCTCAAAAGAAGGTCCCTAGACAACACCGTAACTCCATTGATTTAACACACAACTGGGTGGAGGTTTATTGAACGCCGAAGCAAGACTGTGACCATTTGGTTATAAGTTGTAGTTACAGGTTTTCAGGGAGCTACTGAGGAATATGTTAGTAAACACAGCACTTCTTTAATTGTTGAGCGCAATTATATATACCAGCCAAGGGAGAGGCTATAGCATACCACGTGCCACGGATGCATTACATGGACACTTCTATGTTTTCTGTTAATAATTTTAGGAGTTTGTTCTAATTTCCTCTTCTTTCCTGGACTTGCTTTTAGAATTTATGAAACTTTTAGGTTTTTTAGCCTATTAGAAATACTAACAGGAAGATCGATCCCTTGCAGTGGAAATGATCCTAGGCCAAACACCAAGCACGCAATACAGGATTTCAAGGACAGTGGTTTATACCTTATTCAGAAGAGAAAATGCGCTTCGTACAGGATAGTGATCATCCATGAATGCCACCACACATAGGCCATTCCTGTTGTGTGAGTGAACCTTGTATTCTGCAAATACAGGACAAATGGTTTGAATGGCGATATGTTCACAACAGCACACAGATGGTTCTAACATGAATTTGCCCACAAACTGAAGACGTTATGTATAACAGTAATTGGCACGCAAATTACAATTAATCGTTGGGATTAGTTCAAATCAGCATCGACATCCCATTACAACTGTGAATCCTATTTCTGCACGGATCATCCAACCCATCTCGCCATGTTCTACAAATCAAACTACCACAGGACCCATATCTAAAGATCCGCGCCCGGAAATTTTGGTCAAACCCTGGATCTGACCACCGGATCACAAAGTAAAGTAGACCTAGACGGAGGCAGATCTGAGAGGCGCGGTTTACCTTCGTGCTGGACGGACTGGCGCTGGCCGGGCTGGGTGCGCTGCGCGACGGTGCGGGCGACGAAGACGATGAACTCGCGGGCGGCGCCGCGCTGGAAGAAGCCGAAGTGGCTGACGTCCGTGGCGTTGGCCAGCACAAACGCCTCGGAGCCCGGCCCGCCGCTCGAGGACGAGGCCCCCGCGCCGGTGCCCGGCTTGAGCACGACGATCGCCGTGATCTTCATCTCTCCGCCAAGGCAAGATCTACAACGGGGAGAAGACTGGAATCGGGCGGAGATCGACGACGCGAGGAGAGAAAAGAGAAGAAGCTTCTCGCCTTTTCCTGCTTTGCTGGATTCGGTCGGAGCCCACGACGTGGACGAGTCAATGACAGTGGGCCAGGCTTGTAAGGCGCACAACGCAGGGAGTACTTGTGCTGTTGGAGTTCGTCCTACCCGAACAGATTCGACAGAGAAACAAAAGCGCAGCTCAGGATGATTTATAGTTCCAAGGCAGAACTCAGACAAGAATCTGAAACAAACAAATCAATGGAAGGCTGGATGAGAATCACAGTGCGACGGAAGTGTTCTTCAGATCCATGGCTGCACCCAACGTCGTCTACAGTGACACCACAAGACGGAATAACAGGAACGAGATTCAGATGTTGGAACAAGACTCTGAAACAAACAAACCACAACCGAAGGCTGGATGAAATTCATCAAGCGACGAACTTGTTCTTCATCTCGTCACAGCATGAACTGAACAGCAGGCTACCAACACGATTCAGAGAGAAAACATAAACACAAAAACGAGATTCAGATGACGATAACTGCACGGTTCATTGACATTTCATCGCAACAACAGGTTACACATGACAAGGCCGCAACGGAGAGCAGATCTGACTGGATAAATTACAGAAGCGAACACCAGGCTTGTTAGGCGCACAACAAGGGATTTCTTCTGCTGTTGGAGTTCTCGTCCAAACCGAACACAGACGAAGTGCAGGACAATAATTCCAAAGAAAAATTCAGACAAGTTTCTGAAACAAAAAATTAACGGAAGGCTGGCTGAGGTTCACCATGCGACAAACGTGTTCTTCATCTCCGTTGAAGCACCAACGAGATTCAGTAACACCACAAAACTGAAGAACAGCCGTCAGAGAGCAGAGATGAACACATACACAAGATTCAGATGACGATGACTGCACGGTTCATTGACATTTCATCGCAACAACAGGTTACACATGACCAGGCAACAACGGAGCAGATCAGACTGGATAAATTACAGTAGCGAACAACCAACCAGCTGCTACTACGACAAACCACAGATCAACACCAGCACTAGCAGGAACACCACGGTACCGACTCCTGGGAACAAACAGCGTCAGCGAGCTACAGAGAACCTAGGCCCTCTCCCCACGGATGCGTCGCGCGAGCTGGATGTCCTTGGGCATGATGGTGACGCGCTTGGCGTGAATCGCGCAGAGGTTGGTGTCCTCGAAGAGGCCCACGAGGTACGCCTCAGCGGCCTCCTGCAGCGCGGACACGGCGGAGCTCTGGAAGCGGAGGTCGGTCTTGAAATCCTGCGCGATCTCCCTGACGAGGCGCTGGAAGGGCAGCTTGCGGATGAGCAGCTCCGTGCTCTTCTGGTACTTGCGGATCTCCCGGAGCGCGACGGTGCCGGGGCGGAAGCGGTGCGGCTTCTTCACGCCGCCGGTGGCCGGCGCCGACTTGCGGGCTGCCTTGGTGGCGAGTTGCTTCCGCGGGGCCTTGCCGCCGGTGGACTTGCGGGCGGTCTGCTTGGTGCGCGCCATGGCGGGAGGTGGGGAGTGGGGATTTCTTGGAGGTGCGGGAGATTGATTTGGGGATTGGATGAGATGGAGTGGGAGGGATGGGGCGGTTTATGTAGGGGAGGAGCGGGCGGGAGACTGGGGAATTTTTGGTGCGGTGGCGGGAGTTCGTGGAGGAAGATGGGTTTTCGGGCGTTGGATTTGTGGGAGATGGACGCTTGGGATTGTGGTTTGGGGTGGAGCACGCGGATCGTGGGGGGTGATCCGTGGGTAGGGGATTCCTGGTTTTTCGTTGGTTCGTTCTGGGAGAATGTGGTGTCACGCGGATCGTGGTCTTCCGCTCGGTGGAACCTCGAGAGATGAGGGAAGATGCGGTTCCAGCTTTGCACACAGTGTGTTCTAAAAAAAAACTTTGCACACAGTGCTGATTTAAAAAAAAACGGGGGCCACATACGCCCAAACATAGCCCAGAAATCGTTATGCCAATGTGAGCTTTGTAACCCTTTTTTTTTCGCAAATCATGTACCTGTTTTTTTTTTACGAATCGTAAACCCTTTGAGACACTGGAATACACGGCACGAATGAACCGTCAAAAAATTAGAGGTAGCAAACATCGACACACGACAACTTCCGTTGAGACACTGACGTATGAACCAATTTTCAAACTCAAGTCAATAAAAAAAAGTGGTTTGTGAAAATTGATACAAGAATTTCAAAATGGGGTGAATCGGTCCACTAATTTGTTATGAGATGCAAAATTGATCTAGACCGCCCTAGTTCTTACATCGTGGCTTTTCTTCGAATATCCAATAGGTTACCCTCGCCTCTCTTCCCTAAATCAATCAGCTGAGACGGGCAATGAGCGAAAGAGCGTCCACGCGGGGCTACCAAGGTAGAGCCACCGAGTGAGACGACAAAAGTCGGGTGAACATCATGCAGTAGTCAAGCATGGTTCCGGCTCTAGGTGTATGGTTAGATCGTGGCCACTTCTCCTTCGTTGGGTGAACTACAGTTGGGCAACGATTAAATTTTATTTATCGTTCTAGAATATTCATGGCAATATTTCATATAGTCATTATGCCCAATGTATATAAACCGTACAACTGTCACTTACAACTGTCACTGCATCTAAGAGCATCTCTAGCAGATACCGGATAAATGTGTACCAGATATTTCATATCTGGTTGAGCCGGAAAAAAATTCCAATTCCGTGCGGCCTCCGGCAGAACAGATGCGGTGAACTCGTACGGAAATGAGTTTACCGCATATGTTCTGCTTCTGGCCATCCTACAGGTACCCGGTACCGGAAAACCATTTTTGCATGTTTTATCAAACCATTTTTGCAGACACGGAAGAGATGTAGCACGGGGGCGAAATAATCTGCTCCCCAGATAAATATTTCCGGGGAGGGGCATTTTCCGCTATCTGTTTTATCTGTTTTTTTTTGTCCCAGACCTGGAAAAAATCATTTAATTTTCTGGGTAGGGGACTTATCCGTTATCTTCCAGAGATGCTCTAATTGTCCATTTCGAGACCGCTTCAATGTTTGCATCTCTAAGTATTAAGTAAGAACATAGTATCGCCTAAGCAATATGACACAGTGTAAACGGTAAAAACATTATCCAAGTGTGATATAGAAACAGTTGTTTTCCCCTTAGTGGTAACAACACTTTGCACATCATGCCCCTTACAGTCACCGGGTATAGAAACTTACAAGGTTGAACCCACTATCATACACAACCGCTCTCTTGGAGATCTGAACATAAATTTGGCCAGAGTAAACATATAGATCGAAGGGCATGTAAGACTATAAAATAAAGCAATCAAACATAGTAAACAACTTCAATATATAACATGAACAATCTTAGCACGAAGTGACAATTAATTCATCATATCCCAACAAACATAATAACAATTACATCAGATTGATCCCAATCATGTAGGGCGACTCATGAGACCTTTATATTGAATAAAATGGGAGATATTATGTCATCTAGCTACGGCTATAGACCCATAATTCAAGGGTGACTGCTCACACATCATCTTGGAGGCATCAATGGTGATGAGGAAGCCTTCGGTGATGATTCCTCCTCCGACATAGTACCGGAACAATGCTCTAGATTGGTAAGTGGGAGAGGTCATAAAGTATATTCTTATTGCAAGCACGTACGACTATATATGGAATACATGTCTATGTTGATTAGTACATGAACGCTTTATTATTGTTTATCTGCAAATTGCCTAATGTTATGACTACTAGTTGAATGTCCGTGCTTTGCTACGGTCAGCAATTTTTTTACTCAACCCACATGTAAGATAATAATAATGCACTGAAACTCACACTTTTTCAAAAACATGGCGGCATTTGTTTGAAATAACCAATACAAGCTATAATTCGACAATGTATGCAGAGGGGGATCTTTGAAGGGCAAACAGGCTCCGTTGTTCTTTCACAAAAAATGGTATTCCATGTCCATACTAAGCTCAATATACCACAAGCTGCACAATTAAGCCCAACAAACCATAAGGTTAAACGGCTTCCTCTCCCAGATTCTAGTTTACGCATGAGAAAATTCACAAGTAACCTGAAGTTAACAACAATTGTAGGTAAATATCCCTAGTTCATATGTTCATGTCTCCCAACGGCGTCTTGTCTTTCTACAGTTTGATGAAGCTTGGCTAATCAACCTCTGAAGAAGTTGCACACAAGAGAAACAGAGGCAACATTGTCGTCTACTGATAGAAGTCTGACTTGAGAAACACATATTGTTTTTGCAGGACAAAACAAATTGTCATCACTAATGCACTGAATGAATCAGTCAAAATTTACCAGCCATATATTTGACGCAATTAGACCATATATATGCCCATGCATTTGTGTTATAATTCTCAATAGAACACCTAGCAAGTACAAGACGTGAGTATTCTAATGGAAAGAGCTCTGCAATCAAAAGTAGATTGAGCTTCCCAATTATCTTGAACCCATAATCTACAGAAAACAAATAAATATAAGAAATGGAAAAAACACACAAACTCATATATTTGTATCTTAGTGTATCCTCACATGATCAAGCCAATTGTACACCAGCTAATCGTAAAGTTGCAAAAGCAATTTTAGAAAACTCTCTAACTTCAGAAATCAAAAAATAGACAAGCCTATCAATCAACACAAACAGTGCCTTATCAAAACTTCAGTGCACCTTGAGCTGTCAACACGTAATTGCTAGATTTTTAGATGTAGAACATGTACAGCTAAATTACTATAATGTTCACATTTAAGGTATACGACTATCAATCTGAGAAAGATGATAATGTACAGAGTAAATGCATCAATGGACGATGATAATCTTATTAACCGGTAACAATGGAGAGAATAACGGAGGATGATAATCTCAGAAACCAAAAACAGTAAACGGTTCAGCCTAGAATAAGTACCTTTTTGAGAACTCATTAGGATAGACTAACAGCAAAAAACAAGCATCTTAAAACCAATGAGCATTACTCCAGTTAGCTAGTTGTGGAAGAGCTTTGCTATCTGTGTCGTTTTTTAAATAAGGAGAAGTGCATCACATACCCGGATATCTTGACAGTTTCAGCCTTTGACAGAATTGCGCAGGCTTCTCATTCACCAGATTTTCAAGAGCTAGGGACAGCTCCATTGCTGAAACCACAAGAGACATCAAGTTAAAATACGACCGGGGGGGGTGCATGTAGCCATAATGTTTTCTACATCACAAGCTAGATTCAGATATTTCGCAACTTCATACTTCATTTCCAATTCTTTCATTTTCTTCTCGTTAAGTTTTCTACATCACATAAACTTTAAATAACACTTGCAGAATCCAAACACAACACCAATCAGACATGATGAAAAGGTCACTCATGACCAGCTACATAACTTATGAGCAGTTTTTTTACAAAGCAGATAATCGGCTACAAAAGCAGACATATGTTCACTGAGGCCATGTTAAGTTCCTAATCAGTTAGCTTTGCATAAACTACTTTACCCTGTCTTTGTTTGTACTATTGTTTCTTCCCCTAGTTAAGTAACCTGGCAAAAATTGACAGCTCCTTCCTATCCACTAAATATGCATAATCAGACGCCTACATCACGCAATAATCACAAGCACAAGATCTCTCATGCAAGAACACCCACAATGCAACCATAAAGAAACGCACCACCATACAAAGCATCACCTTTCTCGTAGTGATCGAACTTCCTCACCTTCCATCCACATCTGTTTTGATGGACACACACAAGCATATGAACTAAAGGGTCAAGGAACTCAATGATACCTGGTACTCCATGAGCTTCTCGGCGTGCACCCTTTCTTCTTCGCTTGATTCACTAAAGAACCTGGGAAACGAAACAAACACATTTTCAGACAATATTGACTTCAGAACATTGTACTGATAGCTTTGATAATTGTGGACAGATATAACACTGTACTTACTTGGCAAATCCCTTCAGGTCAACATTGTCGCGTCAAATTAGGCGTAGAGGAAGTTGTGCGCGTATGATGGATTGTACTCCACACGCTGCAAAGCAACCTGAGATGGTGTTATTCTCGCTAATAAATCCAAATTGCATGCCTAGCTAGCATCGCTGACTAAAAATAGAAGGGGAAGCATCAGATCGAGACTGCACAGCTAGGGTCTCAGGTCCTGTCCTCTCCCCGTGACGAGGGTTAACTCATCAATACCCATGGTTCGATACCTAGGGTTAAGATTAGAGGGGAGATACGTGGTGGTGTTGGTAGTATCGACGGCTGACAAGCGAGGTTTACCCAGATACAGGCCCCCGGAGGGTAACACCCTACTTCATGCTTGTCTGGTTATTGATGTATGAGGTGTACAATGGAGCTACAACGATGTCTCGGCAAGATGCGATCTTGCCAGGGCTATGGTGGTTCGAGTATTGCCTGCCCTAGATCGGCGGCCCTCCCAGCCTTTATATAGGAGGCTCGGTCTCGGGGATTCGCAACCGACTAGGTTTAAAGGTAAGGTAGGTTTCTACCGACTTAGATTTACTAATCTTGGAGCATACGTCATCTTCTGGGGCCACCTTCGTGGGCTTTGGTCGAGGCCTGTCCATGGGCCTTAACTCGTACGTGCACCAGGTATCCTCATAGCAGAACACCCGAAGGTTACATCCCGTCACTAGCCACCGAGTGCTTGGTCGACTCGAAGAATCGGGCAGGGACTCCTCCGTAACGCACGTCATATTTTGTTTACTTTGCAGTATTCCTGGTAGATCAAGTATGCTGTGAGTATTCAATTGTTTTGTTTCGTATATTTATGAGCCGAGATTGCCTCGTATGTACATGTTGAGTCGGAAACTCGTCGACTGATGCTTTGTTTGTTCTGCCTAGGGATATTGGCATAGTAGGCCTGGTACACCCGACGGATCGGGACCAGTTAACTGCGCTTTTGGGCAAAACCTTACTAGCCTACTTCAAGCTCGAGTCCCCGGACTCGAACCTGGAATAAGCTGGTCAGATTCGACTCATGCCGGAGGTCTTACAGAGTCGGTCTGCAGAATAACTTTGCAACCTAACGCGTCCGCTAGGATTTTCTTCATGTCTGTTGATATGGAAAGTTGCAGGGGTTACACTGCTGGCAGTGGTCCCTGGCCCAACTCGACGGATCGGTGGGTCTTACCTTTACACTGTGCGTGCAGCATCCGAGGTACATATGCGGCGGACGCAATCCCGAGATTTGTGATAAAGTTAAGCAGCTAAGTCGAAATAAGCTTCGACTGCTTGTTTTGAGTAACCTTGTGTCGTTTTTCTTATCGGGTGCGCGACAGCGCTCCCGATGGGAGTAGCCCCCGAGATTATGCTTAATTGCTTGCAGTTGAGATGATCTCAACTTTCTAAAACTTGTGCAATATTCGATAAAAAAATTTGCTCCCGATGGGAGTTATGCACTCTAAGTCGATGAAACGATCAAGTGACCATATTTGCCCACTTTGAATTCCACCCTCGAACCCAATGAGGCGGTCGAGTGACCAGATTTGCCATAGTTTTGACTCGAATGCCTTTTAAGGTTCTGCTTGCATGACGTCAGGGATGACGCATGTGGCGACTGCGCCTGCTGACAGAGCGGTGGCATGTGCAATATGACCGATGGGACGTGACATACGTGGGCCCAGTTTTGCAGTGTTGACCGAAAAAACGGTGCCGTTTGAACTGGATTTGACCGCTGAAGCGCGGTTTTCACGGCGACGTGATGATGGTCTCCTAGATTCCCGTGCGTAGTGGGCGAGTGGCCGGCGACGGTTGCCCTCCGTGACTGCCACGCGTACGGTTAGATGTGGAATGCTACCCACGATCTTTCATCAACGGTTGGGATCTGTGCCTGTAGGAATAAGTACGGGACCGGCGTGGTAAATCAATTTTACTTGCCATTTGCTCCCCGCCGTCTCTGCTTCTACTTCTTCTTCCTCCTGCCTCGCGCTCTGCTTTCCTAGCCATCGTAGCCATGACCAAGACGGTGAAGAGGAAGGCTGCCGCGAGCGCCGCGGCCTCCACTGCGCCGATCATCACCGCCCCGGGTGCAGGTGGTGCGGCGCCGCTGAAGAAGAAGGCTGGGGGTTGGACGAGGTCCAATATGACAGCCTCAAAGCTGGACGGATATCGGCGGGATGGGTGGCTGCCCTCCGCCGCACTGCTGCCAGCGCGCATCCCCGGCGACGAGGTAAGCCCTCAACCCAGAGAGGGCGAGCGCGTGTGCTTCCATGATTTCGTGAACATGGGCTTCTCTTTCCCTGTTCACGATTTCGTGCGCGCGCTGATGTACGCGTATAGGGTTCAGCTGCACGACTTCACCCCCAACTCCATGCTGCACATTGTGTGTTCTTTGTGCTTTGCGAGTGTTTTCTGGGGGTGCATCCACATTGGGGTCTTTGGAAGAAGATCTTCAACGTGAAGAGGAACGCCGGCCCAGACGGCGTGTATGCTGTTGGCGGCTTCAACATCCAGGCTCGCAAGGAGGTCGAGTACTTCGACCTCCAACAGGTCGAGTCAGCACAAAACTGGCGCAGGAAATGGTTCTACGTCAGCCCACAGCAAGAAGGACTGCCCGCTTTTGATGCCAACGCGCCTCTGGTGAAGACTCGAGCTTGGTTGCACCAGACAACCGCTGCGGAGGAGGCCGAGGCAAAACCTTTGATGGAGAAGATGTCCAAACTTATGAAGACTGTCGGCCGAAGTGAGCGGCCTTCATTTGATTTCGACTTTCATCAAGCGGGGCGTGCAGCCTTTGCGGGTGCGAGCGCACCCGATGTGGGTGTTCCAGGGCGCGCACGACCCGACACGCTTGGCGGGAGAAGAGGGCTTGCCATCAGCAAGGGAAGTGGAGACCAGGGTGCGGTCGATCACCAAACTGACCGCAAAGGACAGCTGCCCTCTCGACTGCCCAGCCAACGCGTTCGACATCGATCATCCACTGCCCACGGTACGTTTTGACTTCTGTAATATTCATGGGAAATATATGCCTGTTAGCTGATGTGTATGTTTCTGGTATGTGCAGAATTGGGCGCCTGCCAAGCGCTTCCCTCCACTTCCCGAAGATGGGGAAAACTGTGGAGGTGGAGATTTTGTTGGCCGAGAGCGAGGCCGATGATATTTCTCTTGCCTCTGCACACACCCCTACGGACGAGGTGGAGGAATCCGAACAGGAGGAAGAGGAAGAGCTTCCTCTCAAGCGACGCGCATGAAAGAGACAACGTCGACTGCAGCTAGCAGCCCTCTTCCTGCTGAGCACGACGGGGATTCGGGTTCCTCGTCGCCTGATGCTAGAGACGTCAGGGTGGTGACTCCACTGCGCGCGGCGCCTCCTGAAGATGCACCTGGGTTTTCCGCGCACCTGGACTACACGACCATGCTGATTTCTGACGATGAAGATGCAAGGTGAGCCTTTGCTTGCTTTACTCGAGTTTCATGACTGGCTCCCCTTGTCTTCGTAGTCTGATTGATGCTGTGCAGCCCGGCCAAGGACACTATGCCGAAGAAAGATGGGGCCCCTTGCTCCCAGGTTACAACATCATCGGAAGATGCGGTTCGGGTGGAGAGGACCGCCCCGGCGAGCATGCCCGCCGGCCCAAAGGGAGACGCGCCATCTTCTTCGGTGCGACGCAGCCGGGGTGCCGTGATCATGTAAGTTCGGTGTGAGGCCTAATATGTTATCGGGTGCGCGACAGCGCTCCCGATGGGAGTAGCCCCCGAGGCTATGTGCAACTAGGCACAGTTGGGCATAGGCTCAGATGCTTATGTCTTGCTTGTTATACTGCAGCCGTTCTATCGCACGATGCTAGAATCGGGTGAGGCCTATCTGCAACTGGAACAGGAGCGCGACCAGGTGCAGGCCAAGCTGGAGCAAGAGCGCAACCAGATGCAAACCCAGCTGGAGCAGTCGAACAGTGAGGACCTTCTCCCCATACCTGCCGGTTTGTGGGCGAAGATTTTGACGCGAGGCTCACATCTTAACTTCTGCAGGCGAGCGAGCGGCTGCTCTGACTCGGGTGCAGGAGCTGGAAAAGGAGCTTGCGGCTGAGCGTGAAAGGCTCAAAGAGGTGTGCGACCGCGAGGCGCTTCAGGCAGAGCGGCTCCGCTCGCTATCTCATGTGATGGGAGGTAAGTACCTTGTGCCGTTCGATATTTGACTTGCATATGGTGATCTGGTTCTGAACTTTTATGCTTTTGATATGTAACAGAGGCCATTGGGGCCACGCCTGCCATGGACGAAGGGTCCTTCGAGGATGTGGCGGGTGCCTTTGACAGATATGTGCCCAGGCCAGAGAGGCTCTCAATAAGTCCGCGGGTGCGTTGACAGTGTTCATCGGCTGGTCTTTCCGAAAGGCACGCCACTCGCGACCGTAGAGGGTCTGGCCGAAGTTTTCGGGCCTGGGACGTCCACATTGGCCAACTACGCTCGCGCTCAAATGGTAGGCGGCTCGAGACCACCTTCTTCTTCTGCTTGGCCATGGTATCGCAGGTGACTTCGAGAAAGCCGTAGCTGGCTTTCCGAAGAAACCCGACGGAAAAACTGCCGTGACTAGTGCGATGAAGGAGCAGGCGGGAGCGCTGTCGAGGAAGATGGTGGCGATGATGGAAGAACGTGCCGCCTTCCTTGCTGAGCGTGCCGCCCACACCGCTAGGTCTAGGTCGGAGTCGATGTCGTAGACGACAGGACTGTCCCCTTTTGTCTCGTGTAATGAATTTGAATGCCGTATGGGGCTTTTAATTAATATGATCTTCTGACTTGCACACCTTATGCCTAGAGTGTGTATGTGGAATTTGGAAAAAGACAGCCCCCGAGCCTGCTGGTCGGGGTTTTTTGCGAGTGATATATGGAGCTTATGTTTGAACTTTGCTTTTATGTAGTCTCAAGCGCGTGGCGCGTCGACTGGTCAAGCTTCGGGGAGTTCTTCTTCCAAGCCAAGCACCCGAAGTGTCAACGACCAAAAGCTTATCGACTACCTTACACAGAAGTTCACCACGATGGAGAGAGAGCTGAAGGAAACGAAGGACGCCCTTGCTGACCTTCAGTCGAGACCGTCACCGGCAACAGAGCGAGAGTTATTTTTGCTGGCGGAGCTGGACAAAGTGAATCTTCAACTCGAATGTGAGTACACTCGAGTCAAAATATCATCCTTGCCGAGCTCATCGACGAAGTCACTGTGTTATGCTTGTGCAGGCGCGTGCTTTGATAAACCGAAAGAGGAAACTCGACTGCGCGGACGCTTGGATGATCAAGCCAATAGACCGGAGTATTTGACCCACCCTTTCTGTCAGATCGAGCAAGGAGTCGAGCGCTTGCCCAGCTTCAGGACCCGCTTGGCGCGTGGCCGTTGTGCTCGAGACCTGCAGGCTGGCTTTGTCTAGAGTGCATCAGGCGTTGTTTCCCTTAAACGCACAACCGGAAGGTCTATCAGCTTTGTTGGAAAAATTTCGTAAAGGCAAGGCCATCAAGAGATTTGTGCGAGAGCAGCTCATCGGCGGAGCAAACGTTGCACTCGCATTTGCGCGGACCCATTATCCAAACATTGACTTGAATAAAATCGCTCGGGGACCCACACCCGTGCCTGGTGGCAGTCCTGTGCCTATGCAGGAGCACTACCAAGAGACTCGCACGGACGCGCTGGTCCTGATTCATCAAGTGTTGAAAAAGGAGGAGAAATGGGCCACACCAAAGGACGAACCTGCAGAATAGGTTAGGCATGTATTTTGTAGAAATTTGTATAGTTACCTGATGAATTTTCTCGATCTTCGTGTACGTAACACATGTATGGGGCTCGGCCCCCGAATATAAGTTATGTAGAGTTTTCATGTTGTGCAGCCCCCGAGTGTTCAGGTGAGTGCGAGAAGTTTAACTTGTTGCGACACAACCCGCCGAGCATTTGAGTGTGGTTGCAGAGCGTTTATGTTTTTTGCTTGAACTTTGTGCGGCGCAGCCCTCGAGTCTTCGGGTGCGTCGGTGTTTGTGTATGTTTTGACCTGCTGGCGAAGCCCCCGAGCCTTCGGGTGCGGCCAAGGATTTGTTTGTGGTTAACCTGTTAAGGCGCAGCCCCCGAGTGTCTGAAACCTGCAGCTATCCGACATATCGCCTATTACATTTGATGACTGAGCAGTCTAAGCATAGAAACGGCACAGGTGTGCAACGTTCCAAGGATTGTGTGAAGGTTCGCCTGTCTTCGCGTGCTTTAGTCTGTATGCGCCGCCATCGATGACCTCGGTGACAATGAAGGGTCCTTCCCATGGAGTGGCGAACTTGTGCACCTTCTTCTGCTTCAGTCGCAGCACCAAATCACCGACCATGAAGGACCTGGTACGCAATCGACGATCATGATAGTTGCAGAGGTTTTGCTGGTAAACAGCTGTACGAGCGAGCGCAATGTCTCGTGCTTCATCCAGCGAGTCGACGCTATCCTCGAGTGCTTCCTCCGCATCTTCTTCTTCGTATGCCGTGACCATGGGTGCGTCGAACTACACATCGAAGGGTAGGACGGCCTCTGCGCCGTACACCATGAAGAATGGTGTGTACTGTGTCGATCTGTTTGGAGTAGTGCGCAGACTCCAAAGTACGGACGAGAGTTCTTCTACCCAGGCACCCGAAACCGCAGATCCAACACCAGTCTTCCCACAGACGGCGCCAATTGACGAGGGGTTAACTCATCAATACCCATGGTTCGATACATAGGGTTAAAATTAGAGGGAGAGACGTGGTGGTGTTGGTAGTATCGTCGGCTGACAAGCGAGGTTTACCCAGGTTCAGGCCCCGGAGGGTAACACCCTACTTCCTGCTTGTCTGGTTATTGATGTATGAGGTGTACAATGGAGCTACAGCGATGTCCCGGCGAGATGCGATCTTGCCAGGGCTATGGTGGTTCGAGTATTGTCTGCCCTAGATCGGCGGCCCTCCCTGCCTTTATATAGGAGGCTGGGTCTCGGGGATTCGCAACTGACTAGATTTACAGGTAAGGTAGGTTTCTACCGACTTAGGATTTACTAATCTTGGAGCATACGTCATCTTCTTGGGCCACCTTCGTGGGCTTTGGTCGAGGCCTGTCCATGGGCCTTAACTCGTACATGCACCAGGTATCCTCATAGCAGAACATCCGAAGGGTACATCCCCGTCACCCCGACACCTCAGTCCTGGCTGCCACGGACAAAATCGAAAGGGGAAGGAGAAGACATGATTGGTATTGCGGTGGGATGGCTTTGGGCTGCCGGCGAGCGCCATCAGCTCATGCGTACTCGGAGGAGATGGAGGCAACACAAACGACGGTGGCCGGAGTCTGAGAAGGGCTACGCGCCGAGCGCTCCACGAAGAGGCGGCGGCGCTGGGCAGATAGGAGAGGATTTGGGGTCACGTGGAGGTTAAACGGGTGCAGGGAGGTGCGGGAGAAGACGAGATGCTGCGCTTCACGGGTGCAGGGAGGTGCGGGCGGAGACGAGCTCCAGCAGCTGCAAGTCGAGAGAGGGTTAGCGCCTCCAGGCCGGCGAGCGAGCTGATGGTGCTGGGTGGCTAAGGCTCCGGCCGCCGGACTCCGGGAGCTCGTGCCACTCCTGGCCGAACTCCACAGCACCGCCGTCACCATGGGAGGCAAGCCGTGCCACCCTCCACTCCCGCACCAACACAACACGAGGCGTCGCCGCGCCGCGTGCCCGCTGCAGTTCCTCGACAGGCTCCCCCGCTCCTCTGCGAATCTCCGCCATGCCATGGCCCGACCTCGCGCCACCCGCGTGACGCCACCCCTCCGCGCAAAGGGGGCCCGTCCTGGCTGGCGGACCTCGCCCGCCGCCTTCAACGGCCAGGCCCCGCCGCCACCGTCGACGCCGGCGGCAGTGGCGGCTGGGGAAGCTGGGGGAGGGGATCGCTGGCGTCTAGGGTTGGCCCTCCGGAACCGCCTGCGCGTGCGGTCTGGGAGGAAGGAGGAAATGATGGCAGGGGGCGGACGCGATGGACAGCGATGGGCCCCACGCGTGGGACGATAGTGATTAGCGATGGCGGATGAAAGATGGCAGAAATTTCACCTGGGGCAACGCTGATCTGCTACCCTTCCTAGCTCGCCTACAATTTCTTGAAGCTGAATCAAGCACTGGATCAAGAAAATTCCCAAGCACACGCTGTGCAAGACGAGATCTGGAGGACATACATCCACTTCCAGCACGGCGTCCTCCGCGTCAGAGCTTTCTCCGGCAAGAGACCGGAACCGCGAGCCACAGCCCGACGCAACCTCCCACGACGCCTTAGCAGCCTGCACCTTCTCGCCGGCGGGACGACGTCGCCAAGGGAATCTGCAGTTCTGCACCTTTTCGCCGGCGGGGCGGGCGTCGCCAAGGGAATCGCCTTGGAGAGCGGTTCTGAAATGGTGACAGCAGTAGACCAAGAAAGGTTTCTGGCTTGCAGCTGGTTGTTGGTGTCACCAGCTTAAGGAAGTTCCTACACCGCCGACTTTTGACGATAATAAACCAGGCAAGACTCTGACAGATCACAGTAACACTGATGATTTTATGGTTTGAGGTGAAAACAACACCCTCACCGGCATTTTTGCTATAATTCAGCAAGTCCGTACTGACACGCATCAATTTATGGTAGTAGTACAAAATTTCATATACAAAGCAGATTCAGAATATAGTAATAAGAATACAAGTAAAAGATTTTGATTCTACAGCCGAACTGGCTTTGTATTCCTACGCGATATGCTTTTTGTTAACCAAATCTACCAGCTCTTTGAATTCACATGGTGTATGCTGTGCTTGAACATACTCAATAATCTGCAAATCAAGACAGACAGCTTGCTGTTATATATGGCTGAAGGAATACGCACCTGTCAACCATTTGAGCAAAACAGCATCCAAAAGAAAAAATTGTCAACCTCTCAGAAAAAATAGATCCAAGTTCAGACACAAAGACATAAGACAGTCACAGCAATTGCCCAAGAAAGCAACCCATTTGAGCTTGAGCAGAACAAAAGTCGAATTCGTGTTAATGGAGGTTTGCCACCGAAAGCCACACCTTAGAAAGGACTAACACGTCAAAATATTTGGATCAGAAGAACAGTAACAACTAAAGGCCAGCTTTCCAACAAGGCCTCTACTCTGATTTTCCCAAAGGGGAGAAAGAGTAATGAACTAATGATAATGCAGGATTCAGTTCCATCACCAAGAATTCATCCCTTTCAAACATGAAATATGTTTTGGGTGAACTGGCCAGGGTTGCCATGAACAGGTTTAACCACAACATTTTGATACTTGTTGCGAAATGGAAGTTTATCCCGCGAAGTTTACTTAGTATTGTAACGGAAGTTCAAAAAGTTAGGGAGTTCATTAACCCAGAAGTTAACTAACCCGATTTTTGTTGTTGTGTGGCTGTGAAGTTCACTTTTTTGTTGGCAGAAAATTCAATTCGCATGGAGTCGTGGATTTCATGTTTTGCCATTTTTTCCTCAAATTATCCACGTGGAAATAAAATGTTCACAATTGTTAGAAGTTCACTTTCTTAAAAATTTGAAGTTCAAAGTATATAATTTAAAAGTCCAGTACAAATAAATAACATGAAAACAAAGAAAATGCTATAAAATACAGCAGTTCGTATTTTTAAAACAGCTCTTAAACTGTTCAGGTCACTTACGGGTCGACCAAGGCCAGGAGCCCAGGATCAGGACCGTGTTCTCACGCTCGAGTTCCCTGAACCAATAGTTTCAGTCTACATGTTTTATTCTCTCATGTACCTTTACTAATGAACTTGCTTGACGATCAGAATAAGGATGCACTATGTATATTTTGTGAGTTGGGCTGAACAACAGTTGCAGCTCATTCACTGTACTGAATGTTCAGTATAGGATATTCATATCTTTTTAAAATTTCAACATGGAGCAAGCTGAACAATAGTTGTTTTTTCAAATGTAAGTGTTGTTACTTATAATTATTCTACAATAGGAGCTGAGTAATAATTTAAAATCAAGTAAAAAATTGTTCTAGATTATTTAAAAAATGATAAAGCCCGTAGCAACGCACGGGCACGTTTGCTAGTATTACTAATATCCTTACCTAAACCATGTTTGGCGTTATCGATGTTCTGTTCATTAAAAAAATCGATAATTTCCCAGAATTCGTATGCCTAAGATATTGTGCCCTCCCCCTGTTAAATGGCAACAGGTACTATGGGGAGATCTCCCCCACTACTGGAGGGGATCATATGTGCTCCTCAAAATGCCCCTGACTAAAGATAAATATAAAGACAAATCATAATACTCCATAAAATTCCAATGATTAAGTATAAATAGAATACACGCAAGAACATGACAAATATCTTCCCAAGAGAAACACCTACTAGAGGTACAAGCATCAAACACCCACGCCGGGGAGCTGGCTACAAAAGCACACTCTGTTTCAGGTTTTCAGCACATGCACGAGCTGAATTGCTGAAACCAACTGAAATGACCCAAACTACATGCGCAACAACCTTTGCCGCTACCTTTGTGAAAGTGTAACGATCCACACTAGAAACACCCGGTGCAACGCCGTCGTTGGACCGACCCTGACAACCTACAGATTTCTTAACATTGGTCCACGGCCAGCAGATATTGAGTGACTAAAACAGAACACTGATGTTTGTGGAAACCAGGGGACACATTCAAGCATCTGCAATTCGCACCTCAACCAACTCAAACACAGATACAGGTTACTCGGCGATGGACTCAGAAGCACTTCATGTGAACGATGCCTGGACCAGCTTCGTCATACTCTGCCTTGGAGATCCACATCTGTGACAGAAATACATCCATGCCGTTAGTCCCACAGGGTAAAGAAAAAACAGCAGTAAGAAACATTACTATGCATGTAGGAAAAAAAATGACTACCTGCTGGAAGGTACTGAGAGAGGCGAGGATGGAGCCACCAATCCAGACACTGTACTTCCTCTCCGGCGGAGCGACCACCTTGATCTTCATGCTGCTGGGCGCGAGTGCAGTGATCTCCTTGTTCATACGGTCTGCGATCCCAGGGAACATGGTAGACCCACCACTGAGCACGACATTACCGTACAGGTCCTTCCTGATATCCACGTCGCACTTCATGATCGAGTTGTACGTGGCCTCATGGATGCCGGCAATTTCCATCCCGATCATGGACGGCTGGAAGAGCACCTCAGGGCACCTGAACCTCTCTGCCCCGATGGTGATCACCTGCCCGTCGGGAAGCTCGTAGTTCTTCTCGACGGAGGAGCTGGTCCTGGCCGTCTCGAGCTCCTGCTCGTAGTCGAGGGCCACGTAGGCGAGCTTCTCCTTGATGTCCCTGACGATTTCCCGCTCGGCGGTGGTGGTGAAGGAGTACCCTCTCTCTGTCATGATCTTCATGAGGCTGTCGGTGAGGTCGCGCCCGGCGAGGTCCAGTCGGATGATGGCGTGAGGGAGCGTGAACCCCTCGTAGATCGGGACGGTGTGGCTCACACCATCGCCGGAGTCCATGACGATGCCGGTCGTCCTGCCGCTGGCGTACAGCGAGAGCACGGCCTGGATGGCGACGTACATTGCGGGGCAGTTGAAGGTCTCGAACATGATCTGGGTCATCTTCTCCCTGTTGGCCTTGGGGTTCATGGGCGCCTCAGTGAGCAGCACGGGGTGCTCCTCGGGCGCCACCCGGAGCTCGTTGTAGAAGGTGTGGTGCCAGATCTTCTCCATGTCGTCCCAGTTGCCGACGATGCCGTGCTCGATGGGGTACTTGAGCGTGAGGATGCCTCGCTTGGACTGCGCCTCCTCGCCCACGTACGAGTCCTTCTGGCCCATGCCCACCATGACGCCCGTGTGTCGCGGCCTGCCCACAATGCTGGGGAAGACCGCCCTCGGCGCATCGTCGCCGGCGAAACCCGCCTGCAGAGTTTGACACCAAAGGATGGATGGATGGATGGTCAGCTCGATCGCTGTCGCTGAAAATGTAATGCTAACTGAACTAAGGGTTGACATCATGCATGAACGGGTAACCAACCTTGACCATTCCCGTGCCATTGTCACACACAATAGGCTGGACATCCTCTTCGGCCATTCCTCAAGACTTTTTCTGCAGAAGGAGCCCTGCTCAGATTATGCTTTCTTCAAATCCTATAAAACTCAAACCGCGTACTCGCTAGGTTCAGTGAAATTTTCTTGAGCATTACCACGAAACTAGCTCGTTGACCCAAGCAAAACGCAAGATAATCGACCACACATAACAAACGGCATGTCAGCCATGACGCGAAACTAAGTAGTATCGTACTATATATCATAAGGGGATTTATTTACTAATCAGCTAGCTCTAACGCGGTAACAACGCCATACACATATGGCGAGATGGGTCGAATCTTCGGCAAATCACATGCTTAAGCTTAATTAGGAAGATTCTGCCGGTTCACAGCTAGGTCACCGGTCATATCCAGAAGGGTCAACGGAAACAGGATATACTCGTAATGGTATTGGAAACCGTTGGTCAATGGTCACTTCACCTGGATAATCGCGTAACATGCGGGATCAGCAACGGATGTTGCGCACACTAGTTCGTATTTAGCAGGTAAAGATCCTACGGGGTTAACGGCGCGAATCGATGATCAATCATCATCGACCACAAGCAGCTCGAACTTGTAATGGATCGCAGCAGCAAGCACCATATATATATAGCAGTCATGAGTCATCTAACCCCAACGTATACGCAAAACCCACCGGAAAATTCATGAATCGACACGCGATCTACCGGAAGTTTGAAACCACTCTATCTCACATAAGCGGTCGTTCTACGGATCAAATCGACGCAGGAAAGAGGGAGAGGAAAGCATACCTTGACTTGGAAGGATTGGGGATTTCTGTCGATCGGGTCGTTGGCTCGATCGAGGAGAGCTCTGCTGCTTCCGGGGCCGGGAGTGACGCGAGCGAGACGGGGACAAATGGGAGGAGAAGGAGGGAAACAAAAGGGGAGCTCTATATGCTGCCGCCTGCTGTGCTTGGACTTGGCCCGCGTGTTTGCGTTTTTGGCCGCAACTACCGCCCGTGTCACGGCACGGCAGCGCACATGATTCGAGCGAGGAATGGCGACCCGGTCGATCGACGAAGTAGTATCTCAGAATTTTTTGTTTTTGACTTGTAGTATCTCGGATTGTTAATGGGAGCGGCAGTGTGCGTGAAGTGGTATCTGCTAGCTGCATAGCATAGAATACGCGCGTCTAGCTGCAGCAAGCGTGGAACTTTCGGTTCCGAGCTGGCCCGGCACGTCCACGTCGGGCCGTCGTGGCCGGGTGGGGACACCGGCGGCGGACGACGTGGGGCAGGAGGGGGCCGTTTGACTTGCGTGCGGTGGAGGCCAACCTAATACACATACCAGCTTTCTTTCAATCAATTTCAGTGATTATTCAGTAGAGTGCATAACATTGACACCAGTATAGGAACTGCATAATAGACAGATTTCCCTGAAAACGGTAATCAGCCTCAGCGGATGACAACCGTGGCTTAGTCGCCGGGACGCATATATCCTAAGTATATAAAAGTTGGAATATTTCGCGATTTGTGGGAGGCCCTGTCACTGTAGCATCTACAGTCAGCTACAGTGTTGACCAGTGCGGCGATCTGCGCCGTCGCGCGGCGATCGGACGGCCCGCACGGCACCGCCGCCGTTATTTTGCAAAAAGGTCCCTCGCTCTCGACAAATTGCTCCGCCGTCCACAAAAAACGAAGGAAATGATCTTTTTGCGAATTCTAAAAACCGCAAGGACCTCCAGGCAAAACCGACGCCAAATCCCCCTTCCTCTCCTCCTCGCGCGCGCGGCCGGAGGTCGCCGGCGCCGCCGCGATGCGTCCTCGCCGCTCCGGCCTCCCCCGTCCAGATCGACGCGCATGCCGGGCTCCGCCGTCCTCTCCGCCACCCTCCCGCTGAGTTACGCGTCCCGAAACGCGGCGACCTCGCCGGAATCGTCGCCGAACCGCTCGCCGCGTCTGCACGCCGCCAGCGCCGCTCCGGCGGCCAAATCTGGGCGGCGCCGCCACCTTCCGACGCCCCGCGTCGAGGCGTACCCAGCGCGCCCAGCCGCGCATCCTGGGACGCGCTGGTTCGCCGCCGGCGTTTGCGCCGCCGCCGCGGCAGCTCCGCCCGCTGGTGACGTCAGGGTGACGTCCTAGCGGGCCTGGGCCACGAAGCTGGGCCGCCTGCTGGGCCGGCCTGGCTGCTGCGCAGCTGGGTCGGCCCTTTTTTTTTCATTTCCTTCCTTTTCCTTTTCCTGAAATATTTTACAGCTTTCGAAATTCAAATATCTACACAACATTAAAATGTAGAAATTTCTGAATATGAATTGTACCACAAAAAAAACATCACATACAGATTTTAATGCTTCAAAATTTAGCATATCTCCCAAATTTATTCCCTGTTATTTTTTTCTAATTTTCTTTTCCCACAAAAAAACTTTTACACCTCTCCAAATACAAATTTTTTTTTGACAAATGTTTCCAGTACCTTCATATACAATCACATTCGAAAAAATAAATTAACTACTTATTTGTACTACTTATTTACAAATACATTAGAACACATCAAAATGCACGGAAAGAAAAAGAATATGTAGTGCAATTGAACATTTGAAATTGCTTACGAAATAAAAAAACATTTCAAAGACTCCAAAAAAATAGCAACATGCTAAAAACAATTCTCTAGCTATGGAGTTCAAATGGATAAATGTGCATTTCCACACATTATGGACTTACATTTAATTTAAAACTAATGATTTTCGAACATCTCAAACTGCTCAAAAATTGCATATATTGTAAAATATATCAACATGGCAACAAAAAAAAAACCCCATTTATGACTATGTAGAGTTGAGTTTAACAAATACTCACACTATGTATTCTCTCCGATTATAGATTCTAATTGAGTATCCCAATTAAGCAAAAAATTGTCATAGAAAAAATAACTTTTTTCTAATTATGAAATTCATATGCAATTCCTCAAATTATATATTCACTTACCAGAATGCTCATATAATGCACATCTTCTAATTACAATGCTAAAAACAATTATTTACGCCACCATGCAAACATGAACGAACATTTAAATTTGCAAACATTCAAAAATACCCTACCATTTTTGAAAAATTTAATTTGGACAACATCAGTTAAAAATACGTCTAATTTTCTTTTCCCACAAAAAACTTTTACACCTCTCCAAATAAAAAAAAAAATTGACAAATGTTTCCAGTACCTTCATATACAATCACATTCGAAAAAATAAATTAACTACTTATTTGTACTACTTATTTACAAATACATTAGAACACATCAAAATGCACGGAAAGAAAAAGAATATGTAGTGCATTGGAACATTTGAAATTGCTTACGAAATAAAAAAACATTTCAAAGACTCCAAAAATATAGCAACATGCTAAAAATAATTCTCTAGCTATGGAGTTCAAATGGATAAATGTGCATTTCCACACATTATGGACTTACATTTAATTTAAAACTAATGATTTTCAAACATCTCAAACTGCTAAAAAATTGCATATATTGTAAAATATATCAACATGGTACCAAAAAAAAAACCCCATTTATGACTATGTAGAGTTGAGTTTAACAAATACTCACACTACGTATTCTCTTCGATTATAGATTCTAATTGAGTATCTCAATTAAGCAAAAAATTGTCACACAAAAAATAAACTTTTTTCTAATTATGAAATTCAGAAGCAATTCCTCAAATTATATACTGAAATATGAAATTCATATGCAATTCCTCAAATTATATATTCACTTACCTGAATGCTCATATAATGCACATCTTCTAATTACAAAGCTAAAAACAATTATTTACTGCAAACATGAACGAACATTTAAATTTGCAAACATTCAAAAATGCCCTACCATTTTTGAAAAATTTAATTTGGCCAACATCAGTTAAAAATACGTCCCAACATACAAACATATTTCAATTTGCTACATATTTGGATATTCTTGAAATTACATAACAAATGCTCAGAAAAAACCACCGCTAAATATGTATGCCAAAACGCAAAACATAATTAGACAACTCAAAATAGCCAATATTTATATTCAATATATATGAACCTTCCCGACTTTTGGACTCGAAACAAACAAATATGCATTAGCACTGACTACGTACTTAAATTAAATGTATTTGGAAATTGTAAGTATATTTGGATATTTCAGATTGCTAAAATATTAGAGGTACTACAAAATGTATCGACATGTTCAAAAAAAAACCGACGGTAAAATACAAACATATTTAAACAATTCAAATATAAAAAAATACAAACTATCACAACCTCGACGTCACAACTCCTCACAAAAAATGCTACCTACTAAACACAAGATATAAAACATATTTGCAAATCCCAAATTGGCCAATATTTGGGAAAATATTCCGATATTTCATAAAATATATCGAAAATGCTCAAAGAATAACTTTACATAGTTATAGCAAAACAAGATAAAAAACATATCTGCAAATTTAGTGAATATTTTGGTGAACAGAGAATATATATTGCACACAAAAAAACACCAAGGGATCCGCCCAGATTCGCCACCGTGACGTCATCATGCCGTCACGCCGGGCCCACGTGTCAGAATTTTCACGTTTTTTTTCGGAATTGCAAAACATCCAAAACAAAAAAACTAAACGCTTGAAAATCAATAACATTAAATATACCAAAGATTAAAATACAGTACATATGTCAACGTGATCACGTAAAAATAATTGCTCGCTATTTATGTCATGCGATCAAAATTTAAATTTGCGTGTGATGAATATTTTCTATGTCAACTAGATCGCTTCTCAATTCGAACAACTTTCATAATCTTTGCGTTTTAATAATTTTTGACTCTACGCAATTTCCAACTTTCATAATCTTTGCGTTTTAATAATTTTTGACTCTACGCAATTTCTACGTGCGAATATTTCCAATATTAAATTTACTGCCCACAAAAATTGTGGCAAATATATTGACGTGGGCACACAAAATAACCGTCGCCTATTTATAGCACACAATCAAATTCCACATCCAAATAATTCAAAATTTCAAATGCGTTTCAAATATGCAATACATTTAGATCTAAACAAATTTTAACTGCAGACATTTACAATTTTTTTTGCCAACACGGTATTTACAAATGTGATGAATATATCAACATGCACATAAATAAATGCTCCCTATATATCAGAAATACAAATATATTTTCCATAAAATACGCCCAAATATGAGTATTCCCCGGATAAAATTATCCTAATCTAGGCATATTCTATTTGAAAAAATTTGCAATTTAAGTTGAACTGCCCAAATGTCAGAAATACAAAAAAAATGTCAGCTACTTTCAGGGGTTTTTTTCCCAACATTTTTTAGTTGGTGAATATTTGTAATTTTCAAACTACCAAACACTTAAATATCCGACGGAACATTGAAAAATGATAAAAAAAAGTGGGACCATTGAACATAGAAAACAAAAGTAAGGAAAAAAACTTCGAAAAATCAATGCCTCCGAATATATCCGCTGCAAAAAAAAAGTGGGACCATTGAACATAGAAAACAAAAGTAAGGAAAAAAAAACTTCGAAAAATCAATGCCTCCGAATATATCCGCTGCAAAAAAAATACAAATAATATATCAAAACAAACAGAAAAATACATGCAAACTACTCATGCTATAAAACAACATTGAATATACACATTTCGTCAAAATGCGCTGATAATTCAATTGCGCTTTTCCTAATTTCAATTAAGTATTGACATCGAAATAAGAACATGTCCGATCATTCCAAAATTCTAAATATTGCAAAATTGTACATAATAAAACAAAAAAAACTCGAACAAAGATGGAAGAAAATAAAGACATGTTTCAACATTCCGTTTGGGCAACATTCAAACAAGTATTCCAAATATAGCTTACATATATCTAATTATGTACTCTCACTTAAAAAAAATAGCTACATAAATATTTTCAGAATATAAATTTGTTCCCTCTAATTACAGAATTATTCCAAAACGAATTTAAACTAAGTACATTACACTAACTACAACTATCACCTTTCCTCATAATATCTATAGCACAATTAAAAAGAATACATAAATTATCACACTAAATATTTTCACCAAACGCGCGGCGTGACGCCGCGCAAAATATAACTAGTATGCCACAAGGCCTTCTGAAGACTCCTCTAGTATCGATGAAGTTCCCTATCCCTTGCCTACTACATAGAACAGGGAGATGACTCGAGGACGCCGGAATTGGTTGTGACACGGTTAGAGACGCCTTCTTACTTGCATGTTGGTATCCTCCAGTATCTCACCTAAATATTGGAATTATCCGAGTACCACCCAATAAAACATGGTGGAGAATAACTAGGCACAAAGAGTGGTTTGCTACTTTGCTACCTGGATAGCTTCTTCTTGACATGCAACCTACTCGTAAATGAAATCAGTTGGGTAATATATAAACATAAACTTTTGGCCCTAGTAATATTGAATAGTACGCACGCACATATAAGCATGACCACAAATGAACTTGGTATGCACATGTGCATGATAGAGTCTAAACGGTGTGAGTACATCACATGATTGTTTTCCTGAAAGCCGCATGATTAGTCATGACAAACTAGCAATCGGGCTAAACAACTTTGTGGCATAAATGTACCATTCTCTCTTACTAATTCGCCGTAATTTTATCCAGTTTTGTCTTTCATTCCAAGAGTTAAGACACATGGTAAGCATGGGAAGATATAAAATGCAAGAAAGAATAAAATAATTAATCTCATTCTGCAATTCCAAAAAAACTTAAATGTCTAATATATCATATGGTGCAAGGTAGGTAGGATGCATGCTACGAGCTAGACATAATGTGTTGACCCAACACAAATCGAGAGAAGAATTTGTTACAGTTGTACGTTCCATGGAAGATATGCACATACATGTGGAAAGACTAGGGGTGTAAACGGATAGGATAATTTCCGTGCTGAACCCGACGTCAAAACCGTTTTAGTAGCATCCGCATCCGGTTTAAGAATGACTCCAATGGGGCGACGCAAACGGACGCGCATTTGGTCCGCGTTGGGTCCGTTTACATCGGCAAAAGGACCCATGTCCGGCCCGTGTCCGCCCCTTTCTGGCCACTGCCCCCAACGGGCCGACACATTGAGTCCGTCTGGCCAGGATTTTTTATCATTTTGATCATTTTTCGGCCACATTGACTCGAGCAAGTATCAAGCACAATAAATAAGATACAAATAATGCAATCCATAAAAGCAATCCAAATAGTTCATCAAGTACTTATTATTACAATCCAAATAGTTCAAACAAACACAAACAAATAGTTTCACAAATAACAAATTGTTTCATGCATTACAAACAAAATAAATAAGAGAAGTAGTTCATCAAATGGAACTACTGCCCCTGATTACCCTGGTTACCGTAGTGCTGCCAGACATGCTCCACCAAATCATTTTGGAGCTGAACATGAGACACCTTCTCACGAATGTCACGGTGGAAGTCGAGGAACTGAGCAAATGTGGACGGTCCCTGGGGCTCAACCAACTCACCCCGGAACTGCCATGCCTGATCATTCAAGCCCTCGTCGCGTTCATCCTCCACGATCATGTTGTGCATGATCACACACGCTGTCTTCACCTCCCACAGCTAGTCCTTGTCCCATGTCCGAGCAGGATGGCGAACAATAGCCCATCGTGACTGTAGAGCACCGAATGCACGCTCTACATCCTTTCTTGCACTCTCTTATTCCTTGGCAAACCTCTTCTTCTTCTCATCATTGAGATTGGAGATTATCTTGACATATGTAGTCCATGTGGGGCAAATCCCATCAGCAAGGTAATAGGGCTTGTCATATTGGTGACCATTGATCTCATAGGTCACCTGGGGTGCCAGGCCATTGGAGAGCCTATTGAACACCGGAGACCGCTGCAGCACATTGATGTCATTGTGCGAGCCGGCCATGCCAAATAACGAGTGCCAAATCCAGAGGTCCTGTGATGCCACAACCTCAAGTATGACCGTGCAGGCCCCAACATGGCCCTTGTACTGCCCCTGCCTAGCAAATGGGCAGTTCCTCCACTCCCAGTGCATGCAGTCTATGCTTCCGAGCATCCCAGGGAAGCCTCTTGACTCATTTATTGCCAAGAGGCGAGTCATGTCGGCAACATTGGGTTCCCGCAGGTACTCCGGCCCGAACACCTGCACCACGGCCGCGCAGAACTTGTACATTGCTTACAGGAACGTGGACTCACTCATGCGCACATACTCATCCACAAGATCGCCGGCAATCCCATATGCAAGCATGCGAATGGCGGCGGTGCACTTCTGGTACGACGAGAAGACCGGGGTACCACATGCATCGGGCTTGCACATGAAGTAGTCATCAAAATGCATCACACCCACCCGGATGCGGTTGAACAAGGACCTTCTCATCCGGAAACGGCGCCGGAAAACCTTGGGAGGATATGTGGGCTTATGGGGACGAAAGTAGTCCCCATACAGCTGGATTTGGCCAGCTCGCCGGTTCCGGTCAAGAGCAGGAGAACAGCCCGACAAGGACCCTCGGAACACCGGCCGCATCCTCTCTATGTACTGGTTGACGATGAGGGTAGCAACCAGGCCATCACTGTCATCATTGGGAGGAATCGTCCGATGATGACTGGTACATGATGTGGTTCTTGTAGAACCACTCATCCGAGCTATCCATGGCCGAGGGTCGTACCTGAGTTAGAAGCAGGGGCAAACGGCCAAACACCTTGTGGGCGGCGTGTCTGTTGTGGGCGCTGCGAGAGGTCTTGGCCGCAAGATTCACCGGCCGTCGCGGGGAAGCACCTGCTCGGGTGATGGCGGGGAAGAGGAGGTGCAGACGGTGTCCCCGGAATGGCATGCAGTGCCAAATCGAGGGTGTGACGGTGGGTGGCGGCGAGAGGGGCGGAGGAGAAGGAGGAGATTAGGGTGGGGAATGGTCTGATTTGCGGGTCGGGGGCGGACTAGGGCAGGACACAAAACAGCTCCGCTCGTGTCCGGAGCCGATGCATCGGTGGCCCAAATTTGGGCCAGGAATGCGTCGCGGCGGACAAAAAACGGACCGCGGTCCGTTTGCGTCGCCCTGTTGGGCTGTGTTTTCGGCCCTCGTGGACAGGAACGAAAGTGCGCGGACTCAATGTGTCGCCCCGTTGGAGTCATCATCCTAAGTGCATCCGGCGGATTAGGATACGGATTTAAAACGTCGGATGTGGTGTAGGATCTTGTAACGAAAATAGGCACCGGATCCGGATTATCCGGATCAGCGAACGGAGTATCCGAACAAATAAAATCGGATTTCTATTGCAAGTTACGGAGCAGCCCAGCAGCCCAAACTGCTAGCGGGTTGACCGCACTGCACCGCGAGACGAAACACGACTCTGAATCGAATTATCCTGATCCCTATGGCTATCGACAGTACACGACTGACGGCACCGCTCCCTGCGCGCGAAGCCGCCGCCACCGCTTCCCTCTCTGCAGCGGGCCGGCCGCCCCTCCCGCCGACACTCCTGCGCCGCCGCTTCTCCCTATTGATTCATCACCTCTCGGACGATCCGACAATGTGGTCGAACGTTGGGCAAGATGCAACATATGTGGCTACAGGTGTAGAGCCGACCTACAGAATGGCACACCGATACTCCACATGCATCTACGTAGGAATAAGATATGAATATTTCCCATAAAAAATATGAATATTTTGTCAAGTATTTTTTTTTTGAAATTTTAGCGACAACTACTACTGAACTATTACACGGTCATCGACCAGAACAGGGATCAGAAACGAGGGAGGGTCAGAGAACAAGAACTCCCGGACACCCCGTGTGACACCATGACGAGCAAGCAGATGTGCGGCCTCATTTGCTTCTCGTGGGCAATGTTGTATCGTCGACATGCCTAATTGCATCAGAAGCAACCGGCAATCATCAGTAATCCCCGCACACAAGCCTCTGTACTCTGCTGGATTGTGTATAGCTTCCACCACATCCATGGAATCATATTCCACCAGGCCACCAGAGATTGGGCTCCGAACTGCTCGGAAGTTTGAGTCCGGCTAGCAACGCCGAAGCTTCCATTGCCGCCACATCAGTTGCAGCATCAGTATGATCACAACAAGCTGCAATAAAATTTCCTCCAGAATCTCAGATTATAGCCCCTGTTGCTCCCTTCCCCGAATCAGGATAGAAAGCGGCATCCACATTTAGCTTATAAACACCATTAGCTGGTTTCTTCCACCCTTCTCTTCGAATTCGACAATTCACCTTTAATCTGACAAAATTTGCCACCATACCTTTGATGTTAATCACTGATCTCTCAACAGTCGGACAGGCCTCCTTGTTTTTTATCTGTCTTCTGGACCACCAAAGGTACCAACATGCTGTCATGACCGTAGCTGATCTGTGTTCAATATTGCATGTAACTCCTCCTGGACATTTGGAGCATACCAGTTCCTCTAGTGTAATCGAACCAGATCGATCAATTTCTACAGCAGCTTTTACACAATCGAGCAGATTAAGGCCTCGCCACACCTCTTGAGCACGGGGGCAGCAGAACAGCATGTGTCTGAGGTCCTCAGCGTTTGTTGTGCAAACTGGGCAATTGACAGTTGATCCAACATGTCTATTTGCCAAAGTACAGTAACACGGTACTATGCCATGTAGAGCTCGCCACGAAAAATCTGAATTTTACGGGCCACTTTAGTTTTCCAGATTTTTTCCCATACCTCATGAGGAGTTCACTACAGGAAAGCGCCAAGACGCCGACGGCCGGGCGCCGTCGGCGTAAGCACGTATGCCGTCGGCGTACCTATACGCCGCCGGCCGCCGTTGGTGTCTCGCCGTCGGCGTAGCGGACCGTCGGCGTAGCCCATATGCCATCGGCGTACGCTGTGGTGGCCCCCATAAGACGACATCCGTCCGTTTCCGTCAGCCCTCCATACGCCGACGGTAGTGCCGTCGGCCTCTGCGTGCCACGTGTTGCTATTCTGCTCGTCGCTGGGCGGTTAGACGCCGACGGCAATGCTGTCGGCGTAGAGAGGCCTCCTGTCACAAAAAAAACCCCGGCCGCCCCTCGGTGGGGACGAGCTCGGGACGGGCTCGAGCGGGCTGGGCTGGCGACGAGGACGGCGGCACGGTCGAGCTGGTCGACGAAGACGGTGGTGCTGTTCCTGGCGCACGGGCCTCGACCTCCGCTTCGGCTCCTGGTCGACGAAGACGGCGGCGCGGTCGAGACAGTCGGAGAAGACGACGGCGTGCTCCGGGTTTGCCTCGGCGTCCGACGCGACGAGGATGGCGGCGCAGTCGAGCTGGTCGAGGGCGCCGTCCTCGTCGTTGTTGGGGGCGGTCGGAGCAGGTGCTCGGGGTCAGCGGCATGACGAGGGCTCGGGCGGCACGACGAGGGCGCCAAGCGGCACGGCGAGGGCGAGGGCTCGGGCGGCACGGCGAGGGCGAGGGCTAAAACCGCGGCACGACGAGGGCTCGGGCGGCCGCGACGGCTCCAAGCTGCCGCCGTCGTGACGCGGACGGAGCAGGGGCTAGGGGTGGTCGAGGGCGTCGCTGCTGTGGAGCACGGCGAGGATGGGGTCAGCCGAGGTCGGGCACGGCGAGGACGGGGCCGGGCTAGCCTCGGGTCGACCGCAGCGAGAGCGCAGCGGGGAAGCACGCGGGAGGCTGGACGCTGGAGGAGAGAGAAGGGGATCGATAGGGAGAGAGCGAAAGAGATAAGGGATGGATGGCGTGCGGTGGAGGCGTACGTGATTGTGTTGAGTTGGTCTCAACCAATCAGACGCAAGCACAAGGATCGTGTGCTTGTTGAGAAACGCAAGCAGCCGTTGGATCGTGATCTCCCGGATCCAACGGCTATGTAGCACCACTATTGCATACGTAGCATGTCTTTCTATTTCTATTTCTTTTCTCTGTTTCTTTTTTCTTTTCTTGTTTTCATTGATTATTATTATCTGTTTGTATAAGTAGCATGACTATTGAAGAGAACACTACTTTTTTTGAAATATTGGATTGGCCCAATATTCTATCGTAATTTATTCATTTAAAAAAGGTCAATTTTCTCACTTAGAAAATAGGAAATGTATTTTTTTAAAGTAATTGAAAATTAAGTTTGCCAGCACTGTTTCACATACCCACACACCTATGTATCAAATATGATCACTTTGGCACCGGAAGGGCCATGACTTGTTCATTTGGCTTGAAACTTATACATGTTTATATATGATAAACCTTTTTGTGAAGTTTTTTTGGTAAAGTTTGTCCAAACTCAAATTTATAATTTATCCTATTAACTAGTACACAAAAAAGGATTCCATGCCAAAGGATTTCATTTTTTGACTAATTTTTCACTTTCTTTTATTCTGTTGAAAAAACGGTCAAAATGATCGCCGTGCCTATTCATCAAAAGGGGTTGCATTTTTCAAATCTATAAACGTTTATGTGATATAACCACTACTGGTGTATCTTAAAATGAATTTTGCAAAAAAATTAGAACAAACTATCACACACTTGTAGTTCCAAATTTGATTACTTTCGGAAAATAGGCATAAAGTTATTTAAATAGGCGAAATAAGGTAAAAACCGAGAAAATTCCTAATATCGATGTATTATCCATAAATTATGGTCTACATTGTGTGATAAATTGGATGAGTGCCATTTTCCACCATATTGTTTTGTATTTTCTTCACAAAAAAGTCATTTTTTACAATTAAAAAATGGAAAATGATATTTTGAAAATTATTTTGAAAAAACTCAGTTCTACAACATTGTTTGTCGTACCAAGATACACCTATGTGTCAAATATGGACACATTATCATAAACTACACCATGGGAATGATCATATCTAGGTCATTTGACTCGAAAAACTTCTACATGTTCATAGATGATTGACCTTTTTGTGAAGAAGTTTTTTGAAACTTTGATCCAAACTCAAGTTTATCATTTTTCCTAGCAACTAATACACATATAAAGACTCCATGCCAAAGGATTTCATATTCGGAGTATTTTTTCACATTCTTTTATTTTGTTGAATAAATTGTCAAAATTGACGTTGTGTCTATTCATCGAAAGGGGTCGAATTTTTCAAAAATATCGATGGTTCTGTGATATAAACACTATCGGTGTATCTTAAAATGAATTTTGCAAAAAAAATAGAGCAAACTATCACACACTTGTAGTTCAAAATTTGACTACTTTCAGAAAATAGTCATAAAGTTATTTAAATAGGCCAAATTAGGTAAAAACCGAGAAAATTCCTAATATCGATGTATTATCCATAAATTATGGTCTACATTGTGTGATAAATTGGATGAGTGCCATTTTCCACCATATTGTTTGGTATTTTCTTCACAAAAAAATCATTTTTTACAATTAAAAAAATGGAAAATGATATTTTGAAAATTATTTTGAAAAAACTCAGTTCTACAACATTGTTTGTCATACCAAGACACATCTATGTGTCAAATATGGGCACATTATCATAAACTACACCATGGAAATGATCATATCTAGGTCATTTGACACGAAACTTCTACATGTTCATAGATGATTGACCTTTTTGTGAAGAAGTTTTTTAAAAATTTGATCCAAACTCAAGTTTATCATTTTTCCTAGCAACTAGTACACATATAAAGACTCCATGCCAAAGGATTTTATTTTCGGAGTATTTTTCACGTACTTTTATTTTGTTGAAAAATGGTCAAAATGGACGTTGTGTCTATTCATTGAAAGGGGTCGAATTTTTCAAAATTATCGACGGTTCTGTGATATAAATACTATTGGTGTATATTAAAATGAATTTTTCAAAAAATATTAGAGCAAACTATCACACACTTGTAGTTCAAAATTTGATTACTTTCGGAAAATAGGCATAAAGTCATTTAAATAGGCGAAATTAGGTATATGTTGAGCCATATATTTAATATTTATCACACCACGGGGCAGGATAAATTAAGCCATATATTTAATATTTATGTTGTAGGTGTATATTACATGTGTTGTTTTTATTTATTTTACATGTATATGTTGTAGGGTTGGGTTCCGAAAAAGTCAAACCGTTATTTTATGCGGGTGGGATACCGAAATTGGGAGGGAAACTATAGATCCAATTTATATATAAATTATACGTACATTAAATGTTATATAGAGAAATAAATAAAAAAGAACATCTATACCGTCGGCGTATCAACACAGCGAAATGTCCGTCCTCGCTCCGTCACGGCGGGCGTTGTACGCCGACGGCCTTGTGTACGCAGACGGCTGCCGTCGGCCCATTTATGGCTACGCCGACCGGAATTTGTACGCCGACGGCCAAGGATGCGTCTGTCCTAGCTCGGCTTATACGCTGATGGCCCCGACATTTGGCCGTCGGCGTATTATACGGCCGTCGACGTTTCGATCGATTGCCGTAGTGGTTGATCTATCAGTACCATCTGATCTTTCCACTCTCCTCGGATATTCATATCTCCATTCCATGTGGTAGGAAGATTTAACCGAGAAGCATCCATTCTTATTTGGTTGCCAAGCAATAAAATCAGGCTGACCATGATTCGGTAGTGGAATCTGAAGAATACGCTCCACGTCCACTGACTGAAGATTCTCTCGTAGGAACTGTTCATCCCACACTCCAGTAGTTGGGTTACTTAGTTCCTCAACTCTGGATAACACACAGTTACCTCTAGCAGTGACTACCATTCTAGTCGGACTCGATGGTATCCAATGATCTGACCAAATATTAATTGTTGCTCCATTACCCGGTCTCCAAATACATCCCCTCCTGAAGGTTTTTAACCCTGACATAATACTCTGCCAAGTAAACGAGGAAACTTTCTTCAAAACAACATTAATCAAGTCTCCGTCTGGGTAGTACTTCGCTCTGAGGACCTGTGCACATAGAGAATCAGGGTCACTCAGAAGTCTCCAACACTGTTTTGCTAGCATGGCTTGGTTGAAGCAGTGAAGGTCTCGGAACCCCATCCCTCCTTCTTGTTTCGGAATACTCATTTTCCACCACGCCATCCAGTGCATTTTTCTATTTGTTGCATTCCCTCCCCACCAAAACTTTGCGATGGCATTACAAATGACCTTACATACCTGTTTTGGTATATTGAAAACTGACATTGCATATGCTGGCACTACAAGAAATATGCTATCCTATGACCTTTTGACCGTGACCCTGAAAATATTGGTCATAGATTTGTGTCCTTTTTGTGCGATTTGGTCACTCGCTGTTTAAGAGGGTGTAAATCTGATAACATAGTGACCAAATCTGTCAGAAAGGTCATAGTCCCATTACATGAATTGGTCACAATGCAAATAACACTAATTGAATATATTTTTCTAGCCGATTACGACCAATTTAAATTATCATTCACATGAGTTGATAGCCAACTCAGCGATCTCGCTTACGTGTCACTGCTTAGGTGTCTTTTCCGCTTACGTGTCACTGCTTAGGTGTCTTTTCCGCTTACGTGTCACTGCTTAGGTGTCATTTTCGCTGCTTACGTGTCAATGCTTAGTCAATTTTTTATGTGGGACCCATCAAGAGGAGAACACATGTTGACTTGTTGACCGACCTGATCGGTGGGACCCGCGAGAATTCATGTTGACTTGTTGACCGACCTGACCGGTGGGACCCGCGAGAATTCATGTTGACTTGTTGACCGACCTGACCGGTGGGACCCGCGAGAATTCATGTTGACTTGTTAACCGACCTGACCGGTGGGACCCGCGAGAATTCATGTTGACTTGTTGACCGACCTGACCGGTGGCACCCGCGGGATAATTTGTGGGACACAACTATCTAAATTTCGGAAAAAATATTAGGCCGTGGGACTCGAACCCACGACCACGAGCCAGCACTTGTGCTCCACGACCACTGTGCCACTAGGGAGTTATTGCTCATTTACAGAATCATGCCTATATACGATTTATACTTTACTCCCTTACATACTGTGCTCCGCGACTTAGCAGAAATTTCCCCAGATTCAGTTTCAAAACGAAGAGCTCACCGGCGGAGGGGGTTGGTGGCGGCGCTCACCGGCGGAGCGGGTTGGGGGCGGCGACGTTCACTGGAGGAGGGGCTTAGGGGCAGAGTTCGCCGGCGGAGGGGTTTGTGCCGACGAGGGCTGGGGCGAGGGGACATTGATACGTCTCTAACGTATCCATAATTTCTGATGTTCCATGCTTATATTATACCATTTGCTACATGTTTTATATACACTTCATATCACTTTTATGCATTTTCTGGGACTAACCTATTAACAAGATGCCGAAGTGCCAGTTCTCTGTTTTCTGCTGTTTTTTATTCCAGAAAAGTATTTCTGCGAATATTCTCGGAATTGCACGAAACAAAAGGCCAAGTCCCTATTTTTCCAACACCGTCACGGAGTCCGAAGGAGAGACGAAGGAGGGCGCCGAGGTGGACAAACCACACTCCGGCGCGGTGGGCCCCCTAGCCGCGCCGTCCTATGGTGTGGGCCCCTCGGGCCTCCACCGACGCCGCCCCTTCACCTATATATTGCCCCAGACGCGAAAACCCTAAATAATAAGCCAATTTCCACGAAGAGTTCCGCAGCGCCTCCGCCATCGACGACAAGTTTCGGGGGACAGAATCTCTGTTCTGGCACACCGCCGGGACGGGGAATTGCCCCCGGAGTCATCTCCATCGACACCACCGCCATCTCCATCGCCGCTGCTGACTCCCATGATGAGGAGGGAGTAGTTCTCCCCCGAGGCTGAGGGCTCTACCGGTAGCTATGTGGTTCATCTCTCTCTCCCATGGTGTGATCTTTATGTGATCATGTGTATTGCTAGTATCGCTGAATACATTAATAATGTTTATGCTACTCAAGTGATTTTGTCTAGTTTCTAGAGTCATTGTGACAACACGGTATCAAGGTGACAGTGTGGGTACTTGTGTGACTCTATGAATAATTTAGACATTTATCATGGCTTATTCTTGGGAATTGTGGTGTTTGTTTACTCAGACTTTGAGGTGTGCTCTTGCAGCCCTACGCATAGTACTCTTGCTTCATCAAGAAGGAGAATAATCCCGAGCAGTATTTACTTGTGTTCAGTTGTGCTAATCTAGTTGAATATGTAGATGTTACTCTTTATCTATTATGCACTCTATAGGTTACTTTAATATGAACTCCGGTACTCTCCACGGTGTAAAGGTGACAGTGTGTGCACCGTGTGTGATTCCTTTATGACGTTGTGGCGCTTGTTTACTCCGGCTTGAGGTGTGCTTTTGTAGCCCTACACAATGAATGGTGTTTGTTATCCAACAAGAGAGTGTTTAAGAGTAGCTTTTACTTATTCAGTTATGAGATCATTGTTGAGAGTGTCCACTAGTGAAAGTATGATCCCTAGGCCTTGTTTCTAAGCATTGAAACACCGTTTACAACAAGTTCTGCTACATGTTTGCTTGCTACCATTTTTATTTCAGATTGCAATTACCACTTATAATCATCCATATTACTTGTATTTCACTATCTCTTCGCCGAACTAGTGCACCTATACATCTGACAAGTGTATTAGGTGTGTTGGGGACACAAGAGACTTCTTGTATCTTAATTGCAGGGTTGCTTAAGAGGGATATCTTTGACCTCTACCTCCCTGAGTTCGATAAACCTTGGGTGATTCACTTAAGGGAAACTTGCTGCTGTTCTACAAACCTCTGCTCTTGGAGGCCCAACACTGTCTACAAGAATAGAAGCGTGCGTAGACATCAAGCTATTTTCTGGCGCCATTGCCGGGGAGGTAAGGTAAAAGGTATTCACATCCTCTGGCTACAAAGCTATTTTCTAGTATTGTTGCTAGTGTGTGAGTGCTCGAAGTTATTTCCTTTAGATTCTGCAATTATATCTTTTTGTTTCTTGTTTTTATTTTCACTAGTTAGGCTTAATGGAAAACAACAAAAAAATTAGAGATCTTTATGAACTTTATATTGAATTAGGACATGATGCTTTTGAAGAGAAAATTAAAAAACCTATGGAAGCTTGTTTGCATAATAGTGATAGCAATGTTATTAGCATGAATTCTTTGAACACCATTATTGCTAATGCTATGGAAAAGTCTAAGCATGGGGAAGCTGGTTTGGATGAATATGATATTTTTAGTCCCCCAAGTTTTGAGGAGAAAATTTTCTTTGATGATACTTTGCCTCCAATTTATGATGATTATAATGATAGTGGTATTTTGGTGCCACCTACTATGGAGGATAAATTTTATTATCTGAATCTTTGAGTCGTGGGATAGTGGTATTTTGGTGCCACCTACTATGGAGGATAAATATTAGGCCGTGGGACTCGAACCCATGACCTCCTCTAACACCTCAGCAAACATCGACCTCTGAATCTTTGAGTGTATTGCTGTCTATCTGAATCTTGCGCTTGCAAAAGCAAGGAAAAATAATGTTTGAGGTCTGGGATTCGAACATAGAACCTCTGGTTCCCATCTCTCTATTACTTGCCATTGGGATACAACAATCATGTTGTTGTACTGTGTTGGCTCTTGGTATCTATATGTAACTTTTGTTGTGTCTGTTATAACCATGTAAGCTTAATACACTGATTCAATTGTCCAAAAACAACCAGATAATATCTTAATACACATTAAGTTGTCCAAAAGCAACCAGATGACAGCTTAATACACATTAAGTTGTCCAAAACAACCAGATGATAGCTTAATACACATTAAGTTGTCCAAAAGCAACCAGATGATAGCTTAATACACATTAAGTTGTCCAAAAGCAACCAGATGATAGCTTAGTACACATATAGCTTAATTTACATGCATTTGTCCAAAAGCAGCCAGCAAGTAGGATTAGTTCACTACACATCCAGAGCAGTACATTAGTATGACCAAAATCAACCATCAACGCTAGGCTTAGTTCCCTACACATCCAGATCACTACAGCTAAGCTTAATTACATCGAACCAACAACCAGGCAGAAGGCGAATATCATCAAGGATTGGCACACTGCTCACAGGGCCAGAATTTCTCAACCCATAGCCTCAGATGATGCTGGCAGTAGCAGAAGCCGAATACCACAACATTGCCTCCGCTAGTGCTTCATCTCCGACCACATCCAGCCAGTTGCTTGTTAGCAGCGCTTGCTTGTCGCTTCCAAGCTTGATGTTCACTGACCTTGACCACCCTTGGCCTATCACTTCAATTGTTTGGGGCACAGTTGAGATGTAGTTCCTGAGGTAGGTATTTGTGAATATCTTGTTGAAGTACTGCAAAGAAATACAAGGTTATTAGGAGGTGCAAACATAAAAAATGGAGGGACTGTGCATACATAAGAGACACAAATTTAACTGTTGTTTACCATTTTCCCTCTCTTCTCCACCACATGTGAGTCTTTGATGGTGCAAACATACAGTGGGATGCATTGGTCATACCCAGCAACATAACCCTTCAGAGAATCAGCCTGTTGATGATCCATATTGACAATGTTGGCGAACACACAGTAGGGGTCATATATGTCATGTCCTATCACTCCGGGGCCTGCATTTAAGCACCAACATAAGAAAGACGAGATGGCGAACACACAGGATGCGATATAGCAGCAGCATCATATGTGAATCCCATTACCTCTAACTGTCAGCTCCTCAGGATGGTGACCATCTTCCTCTTCTGAGCTAGTGTCGAAGTCCGAGCTACTGTCAGTGTCCGAGATAGGATGGGGAACATCATCACCACTGTCAGCAGAAGGAGGAGCATCACTCTCATCCGAGCTAAACACGACGAGCTCATTCTCATTCACCATTGTCACCTCTATAGCAGAGGCAATGTAGCAGAGGACATCAAGATGCATTCATAGAAGAATTCACAGAATTTACAGAAGCTAAAGTGTAGCAGATGCAATGTAACATAAGCTATTCACAGAATTTACAGACAGAAGCTATACCAGAGATAAATGATTCAAATAGCTATACCAGACAGAAGCTATCAAGATTAAGTACCATGTCTATCTACTTCAGAAAACTAATTTTGCCACATTTCATTCTCATCCCTAAGTCCAACCTATCATGTACTAGGATTAATCGCAACAAGAACTAAATTTGAGCAAGAGCGTCAATCCCAATTGAGCAGAGTATTAGCTTTACTGTATGTACAGACTGACAGAGACATTTTCGGAGGATTCGACTCGAGCATGTGATCTTCCTAATCGATAAGTAAGCGTACTAGTTGGTTACTCTAGGTTGTCGTAGGAGACATGGAAATCGGTGGCGCAGCACCGATTTATCACTCGTTCATATAAGCGGCGGCGCACCCAAAATACCTAGAACCCTAGAACCCTAGAAGGCTAGAACCCTAGACCAATCCCACCGGCCTAACCCTAAGCGGCGGCGCACCCAAAAATCAGAAACCACACGTGCGCACATCAGAATCAAATGCCAACACGGCGCGCACCCGAACCAAATACCCACTCGCATTTCAGCAAAAATCCAACCCCTCAGACGGCGGCACGGAAGAATGAGATGGAGAGGAAGGGGGCTTACCCAGGAGGAAGAAGGATCCGTCCAGCGGCGGTGCACGGAGGTCTTGGCCGGTGCGGGCGGCGCGCTCCTCCTGCTCCTCGAGACCTCCGAACTGACGAACTGCGAAGGGGATTCTGAATAAAAGAGGGCGGCTCTCTGTGTATTCCAAAGGGCGCCGTCTGCGCTTCTCTGAGGCTGACGTGTGGGACCATGTTTAGCCTGGGATTCTGACCTAGCTAAATTTGCTTAAAACAGGGCAATTTCAAAAAACTACTAAAAATAGGGGTTCTGACCTAGCTTAATTTGCTCAAATGTGCCCAAAATTGGCACATGTGCTCATATTGGGATGGCAAGCAATGTTGCCGAACAATTTTTTTGAGATGTTTCACAAGAAATCCCACTTTCCATGTTTCAAGTGCTTAAATAGCGTTATTTTGTGAAGCGGCTACCAAAAAAATCATCCAAAATGGCACCGATACATTATTTCCACAAAGTAGACATCATTTCATGAACAATACCCAAAATGCATGCATTTCCGAGCTCTGTACCTATTTCCGGCCATTTAAACGGCTTCCTGCCGATTCTGCTAGAAACGGCTAGAATTTGAACTGCAACTACCATATAGCTTGCCCGTTATTTTTCCGAATTTTCATTTCTAGGTTCACTAGTATCCATTTCATCAGAGATACATCAAAATATCCACATGATTCAAACACTAGACACGAACGGTCACGGCCACGACTTCGACTATATTTTCAAATGAGCATACAAAATTAAAAAAAAATCAAAAAATTGTACAACCTTCGTGTAGCGTCATCATATGTGACCTAGTTACCATAAAAAAATATAAACTTGCACTGCGAAAGTTTTAGTGGAAAAATGTTCTCATAAACTTGCTATCATGAACGAACATTCATAGCTTTCAAGGTAAACAACCAATGTTTTGACCACATTCATGACATAGTTTGCCCAAATGTGCCCAAAATTGGCACATGTGCTCATATTGGGATGGCGAGCAATGTTGCCGAACAAATTTTTTGAGATGTTTCACAAGAAATCCCACTTTCCATTTTTCAAGTGCTTAAATAGCGTTATTTGTGAAGCGACTACCAAAAAAATCGTCCAAAATGGCACCGATACATTATTTCCACAAAGTAGACATCATTTCATGTACAATAACCAAAAGGCATGCATTTCAGAGCTCTGTACCTATTTCTGGCCATTTAAACGGCTTCCTGCCGATTTAGTTGGAAATGACTAGAATTTGAACTGCAGCTACCATATAGCTTGCCCGTTATTTTTCCGAATTTTCATTTCTAGGTTCACTAGTATCCATTTTATCTGAGATACATCAAAATACCACATGATTCAAACACTAGACACGAACGGTCACGGCCACGACTTCGACTATATTTTCAAATGAGCATACGAAATTAAAAAAAAATCAAAAAATTGTACAACCTTCGCGTAGCGTCATCATATGTGACCTAGTTATCATAAAAAATATAAACTTGCACTGCGAAAGTTTTAGTGAAAAATGTTCTTAGAAACTTGCTATCATGAACGAACATTCATAGTTTTCAAGGCAAACAACCAATGTTTTGACCATATTCATGACATAGTTTGCCCAAATGTGCCCAAAATTGGCACATGTGCTCATATTGGGATGGCAAGCAATGTTGCCGAACAAATTTTTTGAGATTTTTTCACAAGAAATCCAACTTTCCATTTTTCAAGTGCTTAAATAGCGTTATTTTGTGAAGCGACTACCAAAAAAATCATCCAAAATGGCACCGATACATTATTTCCACAAAGTAGACATCATTTCATGTACAATAACCAAAAGGCACGCATTTTCGAGCTCTGTACCTATTTCTGGCCATTTAAACGGCTTCCTGCCGATTCAGTTGGAAACAGCTAGAATTTGAACTGCAGCTACCATATAGCTTGCCCGTTATTTTCCGAATTTTCATTTCTAGGTTCACTGGTATCCATTTCATCAGAGATATATCAAAATATCCACATGATTCAAACACTAGACACGAACGGTCACGGCCACGACTTTGACTATATTTTCAAATGAGCATACGAAATAAAAAAAAAATCAAAAAATTGTACGACCTTCGCGTAGCGGCATCATTTGTGACCTAGTTACCATAAAAAAAATATAAACTTGCACTACGAAAGTTTTAGTGAAAAATGTTCTTAGAAACTTGCTATCATGAACGAACATTCATAGGTTTCATGGCAAACAACCAATGTTTTGACCACATTCATGACATAGTTTGCCCAAATGTGCCCAAAATTGGCACATGTGCTCATAGTGGGATGGCAAGCAATGTTGCCGAACAAATGTTTTGAGATTTTTCACAAGAAATCCAACTTTCCATTTTTCAAGTGCTTAAATAGCGTTATTTTGTGAAGCGACTACCAAAAAAAATCGTCCAAAATGGCACCGATACATTATTTCCACAAAGTAGACATCATTTCATGTACAATAACCAAAAGACAGGCATTTCCGAGCTCTGTACCTATTTTCGGCCATTTAAACGGCTTCCTGCCGATTCAGTTGGAAACGGCTAGAATTTGAACTGCAGCTACCATATAGCTTGCCCGTTATTTTTCTGAATTTTCATTTCTAGGTTCACTAGTATCCATTTCATCAGAGATACATCAAAATATCCACATGATTCAAACACTAGACACGACCGGTCACGGCCACGACTTCGACTATATTTTCAAATGAGCATACGAAATTAAAAAAAATCAAAAAATTGTACAACCTTTCCGTAGGGTCATCATATGTGACCTAGTTACCATAAAAAAAATATAAACTTGCATTGCGCAAAGTTTTAGAAACGTGTTCTATACATTGTACAGTACTGCATATTTTATTTAGATAATTTTCGCTCCAAATATTCCCTCCAAAATTTCCCTCCAAAATTTCCCTCCTGAAATTTCGCCCGCTGTCCAAACCAAAAGGGAATGTCCGAAACGCCCACCAAAAGAGTAAAAAGCCAGGGGCTAATCGGTCCTATCACCAAAAGCCGCCGATCCACCAAAAGCCACCAAAATCCGCCGATCCCCAGATGCAGTCCCCAATCCACCGGCCTCTCTCCACCGCAAGCGACGACGGCCGCACGCAGGAGGAGCTCCACCGGCCTCTCTCCACCGCAAGCGACGACAGCCGCACGCGGGAGGAGCTCGCGAGGACGGACGGCCACACGCGGGAGGTGCTCGCGACGACGGACGGCCACACGCGGGAGTTGCTCGCGACGATGGACGGCCACACGCGGTGTAGCGGCGAACGATGACGGCTACAAGTGGGGTATGGCGAACGGCGACACCTCTTCTCCAGCTAGGGTTTGCGCTCACTGATTGCATAGCTAGGGTTTCCGTTCATTGCTTCTGCTCGCTAGGGTTTCCGTTCATAGCTAGGGTTTCTTGAATCATAGTCAAGGATTGACTAGTGATCTGCGTGGCCTCTTTGCGTTTCTGCAAGGTGTTTAGAAGCCCTGTTTGACTAGTGATCAAAATTTGTTCATTTTCCTTCTCTTTTATCTGAATCAGAGTTCAGAGCACAAGTACTGAGGCACGGCAGCCGTTCTGGTTGCACAGCTGCCATTAATTTGTTGTGCAATAGAGATGGGAACCCGCTTTGCAGCAGAGATTTTACTGGCCTTTTTGCTGCCAGCAATCGCCCATTTTCATTACTTGCCCTCTGGTTACTGCTTGCTAGCGTTGATTTAATTGATAATTAAGTAATTGCCTCTATTATTCTAGGATACTGCCTCTGGTTCTTGAGGGGTTCACTTGCTTGCTAGCATTACTGCAGGGTTCAAGCCTTTGCCTGTGTGTATACATGATTCTTGTTTAGTGGATAATCCTAATTTCATGCATGCTTGTTCAGTGCAGAAGCTTCTGCCTATTTATCTAATTACTTTTCATTCTATCTTGCAAGCTATTTAAGGCAACAAGACGTCACCAACCTAACTACCTCCAGATCATCCATGGCAAGGATGGCAAAGAAGAGTCAGTTTGTTGGTAATTGAAATGTATTGATGTAATCTGAATATGTTACTTTTCTGTCAGTTTGATATATGGATGTGTGTCAACCTGCTAAGTGAAATGTATTGATGTAATCTGAATAAGTAGGTTAAAATGAAAATAAAACATGGTAGCATACCTTGGCTCTTTTCTTCCTTTGTAAGATGGTAGTTGAATAATTGAAGTTATTCCACTAGGATTAAATGATGAAAATAAAACCAGCTAGCATACCTTAGCTGTGTTGTCTTGCTTTTCCATGCATTTCAACATACATCTGATGGTACATTATTTTATTCTCTAAAGAGGCGCCTCTCACCGAGTACGAGAAGCTTAGGGCTAAAAATATGATGAGAAACAACCACAGGTTACAGTCTATGGGCCTCGCCGCATTAGGGTCATTTCTTAGGAACATATGTGAAGTTGAGGAAGTTAACGGAGTTACCAACAATGACACTACATCTGCTATAACAAGCTCAGACTATAATCCTAGAGAAGATGAAGATAATGATGGAGAGGAAGTTGATGGCACTGTAGTGGAGAAGCCTGTTGTTGAGGTGTGCAATTCTTTCTTATTTGGGATGTGTGGGAGTGCTTGTTTGCTATATCATTTGCTTCCTTTGTTTTTTACTTCATTTTGTGCTCACACAATGTTCTTAAGTGTGTTCTAACACTGCTATCCTTGCTGTTTCATATGAGGTCCTGAAGGTTGCTAAGAGGAAGAAGGCTGCCGTAAAGAAGACAAGCAAGAGGAGGAGCTCATAAAGGAGTACAACAATGCCTCCGGGAAGGGTCCCTTCTGGAAGGGTGATGGCTGATCCTCCAGCCAGTTCAAAGAGACCGGTGGAACCCGTGGATCCTGTCGCTGGTAGAGTCACAAGACATAAATCAAAGACAATGGCTGTGACCAACCAGCATGAAAGCCCGCTGCACATGGATCGAGCGAGTTCAGTGGAAATAGATGATGAGTTGGAATCCACAGCTGAAGGGAGCACAATCCGCATGTCTGAAGGAAGCACTGACCGCCGTGTACACCAAGTGTGGACAAGGATGTTGTATTCTCTCAAGAACCAGAGATGCTTTTGCGTGCTGAAGGCAAGTTATGCTCTTTTTTACTATTGCATTTCATAAATGTGGGTAATTCATTTATGCAGAGGTTTTACTAATTACTTATGATGTAAATTTCATTTTCAGAGGTAGTTCCCTTGGTCAAGCATAAAGATAGAAGAGGAGCCGGTCTTGAAAGGATAACCAAGGGGCTGGGTAAGGTGTCAGTCGAAATTGCTGAAGGGATGAAGCGCCCAGAGAAGCCTTTGGTGGCTGCGAAACTTGCTAGTGAGTGTGGAATGAATGCAAGAAAGTTTACACCAGTGCTGCCACACTTCAAGGAGTACAAAAAGGACATTGCTCTACTGAAAGATTATCTTGGGAAAGTTGCTGTAAGTATTGTTTCCTAGCTTATTTTGTTTGCAATATGAAGGATGGTTGGAAACTATGGCAGTCTGTTGTAATTCAGAATTTGACATAGTCTTTGTGAATTTAGTGTGCTTCTGCAAATTTATAAGTGCAAGATTCACATTTGGTTCCAGTTAAATACCTATGTTAGCTTTGCTATATGCCAAGCGCATGTTCTACTTCACATCACCATATCTTAATTATATCTCTTATTATTAACTTAACTTGGTAGAATGTCAGATAAACATGAAAGATGATGCGAAACAATGTCAGCCAGTTGTAATTTAGAATTTTATTGTGTCTTTGTTAACATTTTCAGCGAAAAACATGTCTTTCTGCCTGTTATATCAGTACAGTAGAAGCACGTTTGTCATTGGTGCTTGGCTGATGATGAAATTCTCTGCTTCTCATTGTAGGCTAATTTTGACATGGACATGGACAATAAGGACATTAAGGGTGCATGCCTTGATATGCTTCAGAAGGTAAACAAGAACAGGCGCCACCGTATCAAAAGGAAGTACTTTGATGACATACCAGCTAATCAAGTCAGCATCAAGTCCCCTGTTCCAAATATGAAGGATGATGAATGGCAAGCGCTGGTCAAGCTGTGGTCTACCCCGAAACACAAGGTACATTCTTATTTAATGCATATTTGTGGCATCAAGTTCCTGGTTTATCTTATGCACATGACATGCTAGTGCTAGAAAATGCTGAAGTCTGTGTTTATTGTAGCAAACCTGTGCGTCGAATGTGGAGAATCGAGGAAAGTCGTGTTCCAACAGAAAACTGGTTCAAGGTCATACGTGGCACACATTTATGCCAAGGTAAGAAACTTCTGCCTGGAGAGCTTCTGGTTTAATTCTAGTTGAATTACATTTTTGATTGGCGCTGATTTTGATTCTCCTTGAAAAACATTTCAGAAGCAAGAACACAAGGGTGAGAACCTGATGACGATTGACATTTTCAAGGTCACCCAACACAGCAAGAAAACTGGGTTTTCGGAGCCGGCTCGGAATGCCATAGTAAGTCACTCCTGCTGGGGCCTAAGGTCTCCTATGTTACTTGCTTTGCTGCTGCTGTATGAAAATTGTGTTCCTTTGGGTGATAGATTGGCTTGTGCTGAGTACCTTTGGTGCTTCTTCTGATGGCATTGCTAAAACCATGTTGAATTCTGTTTTTAATGCCTCTATTAGGGCATGTGAGCTTGATGGTTGAGTACTCGAGGGCTTGGTTAACTTCTGAACTACATAGACTTTGCAAGCCTTGAGAGCAACTATAACTGACTGAACTACATAGGTTTTTTGTTACTTGATGGTATCTGCTTGCATGTTTGACATGGTATCGACGTTTCTGTCAGTTCTGCACTATATGAACATTTTGGTTGCTTTTCCAGTGCTTTTTGCTTGGTTTAGCTTAATGAACATTCATTATTGTTCCATCTAGTATGTCTGCAAGTTGTGAAATTGATCATTCCTGCTACTAATGGGTAATCCTCCATATGCCAGGCTAAGATGGAAAGATTGAAGGACTTGCCAGTACCAGACGGTGAAGAGCCAAAATATGATGTTCAAATTGTCCATGAAGTCCTCAGCGGGGAAGTGAAGGAGAGTACATTCTTGATGAACATTGGACTCGAGTCGTCTAAGAAGACCAGCAAAGCCAGCGCTGTTGTTGCTGCTCATGTGCGTGACCTTGAGGAGAAGCTGGAAAGATCTGAAGTACGAGCTGAAGCAATTAGAGAAGAGATGGTGGCGATGAAGCAGAAGTCTGAAGCTGAACAAGCTTCCCGGGACAGAGACTATGAGATGCTGCGCAAGAAGTCAGAAGAACAAGATGCCAAGTATGCTACCCGTGACAGAGACTATGAGATGCTGCGCAAGAAGTCAGAAGAACAAGATGCCAAGTATGCTCAGTTGTTGGATCTCCTTGGAGCTAAAGCTAACTAGCATCACAGAGAAGCTACTGCACTGGAGCTGTGAACCTTCTGGTCAATTTTGATGCATTTTTGGTAGATGAACCTTTGAGGCTCTGTGCTTGCTTGTTCTAAGTTACATAACCTGTGCATTTTGGTAGATGAACCCTGGGCACATTTTGGTAGATGAACCCTGGGCACTTTAATCTGCTGCTTGATTTTGCTAAGTTATGTGAACCTGTGCAACTTGATGTACTCTGATAAGACATGTACTTTCCTGTGCTGAGATGAATATGATTTTCAACTGCTGCTAACATGAATTTGAATTTGAGTTTAAATATGATTTGAGTTTGAAATTGAAATCGAATTTGAATTTGAATTTGAATATGGCCCAAACACTACTGGACCTTAAAAGGGCCACGGCCCAAACTTAGTTGAGCTCAATTCATAAAATAGAATATATTAATTCGTCCAAAATTTCAAAAATGGACTGCAAAAAGGCTAAGTTCGAACAAAACTGTGGACCGCTAAAAGGTTGTGGCCCAAAACAGTAATGGGCTGTAAAAAGGCCGAGGCCCAGGACATGGACACTACATAAACGGGCCTCAAAATGGATACAACCCATAAAATAAAAGGCCAAATTACTAGGCTCGGCCCATCTTTATGTCGTAATTTTTTTAATAAAATATATATATAATGGGCTGAAATATTGGGCCAGACCCATTTAGAAGGCTGAACTGGACTGGGCTGATTCTGACTTACGACCATTTCATTTGGTCACCATTTTGCCACGTCATTTCTGCCACGTTGGATCTGACGTGGACTAGCCAGATCCACAGTGACCAAAACAATTGGTCATAAAATCAGTGACCTTTTTTTTGGTCACAACTGTTTGCGACCAATCCCAAAAAAATGTCACAAGGAGTCATTAGTGTCGCTCATCTTTTGACCAACTTTTTTTTGGTCACAGAAAGGTCACAAATGACAAAACGTGACCATTTCTGTGACCACTTTGGAGGGTCATAGGATAGCATATTTCTTGTAGGTGGGATAGCCTGTGCAATAGCCTTCAGTAGTATTTCCTTACCTCCCATAGACAAAAGCTTTTCATTCCATCCGTAGATGCATTGGCAGACCGCTCAACTAGACGCTGAAAGCAGTCACTACGGTCAACACCAACTAAGGACGGCAACCCCAAATACTTATCCGTTAAAGCTTCCACAACAATGTTCAGGTGTGAACATATCTCCTCACGAACCTGAACTTCAATGTTCGGACTAAAAAAGATGCTAGACTTTGCATCACTTACTAGCTGCCCAGAGCTTGAACAATACATTTCGAGAGCATTACGGAGCGATGTGGCGTTAGACATATCCGCAGTCATCAAGATCAAAGAATCATCAACAAAGAAAAGGTGTGACACTGACGGTGCCCCGCGACACACTTTGATCCCTTGGATACCACCATTCATCTCCTCGTACTCCAAAAGACTTGACAAACCCTCAGCACAGATCAAAAAAAGGTACGGCGACAGCGGGTCTCCCTGCCGTATACCTCTACTAGGAGTAAAAGTTTCAGTTTCATCCGAGTTGAACCAAATTCTATAATTCACTGAAGTGACACAAGCCATGATCATCTCAACCCATTGTTGCTCAAAACCGAGTCTCAACATCATGTCACGAAGAAAACCCCACTCAACACGGTCATACGCCTTATGCATATCCAATTTGACAGCGCAAATTCCTCTCTTCCCCTGCCTTTTATTTTTGATAGCATGGAAAGATTCATAAGCAACCAGAACATTATCCGTAATCAAACGTCCTGGACAAATATTTCGTCAAGTATTGATGCTGGATTGCTGCGGTAGTGTCATGCCTATTTGTGTTTTCGTCTGTTGTACTTGTACTGCATGCTGATATGGCAGTGAAGTAGTGAACTCATACGTTGAACTTAATTCATCATGTACTCCGTATTATGGATACAGTTGTTGATACCTGTTCACATATTTATCCGTCTGTTTTTATTTCCGACCCGAGTCCGCACCGTTTCCAATACCTAATCCGCCCCGATCAACATCCGCATTCGAATCCGCATCCGGTCACTATCCGCTCCGATCCGAATCCGACAAAAAAATATGGCTAAGGATATGGTAAGACCAAAATCCGATTCGATCCGATCCGATTACATCCCGAAAGACTACTTTTAAACAGGAGGCATTACGCCTACTTTAAATTAATAAGCCCTTAAATCCTCAAACGACCGAGAGAATATACCCCACATTTACACTTATTTGATAGCTAGCACATGATTTGAGTCAATTTAAAATATAGCGCGATGTCGGGCATTCTGGAAACCCGGCGAATCCGTCCTGACTAGTGCTGAAAAAGGCCCTTCGGCACTAGCGCTGCCAAAAGTCTCATTTCGGCCCGGCTTGAGCCAAAAGGCTGCTCACTGTAGCGCATATCTTCTATTTCCCTTCTTAATTCCTGAATTAAAACAAAAGTTTCTTAACCGTGTCATAATTCAATATAATATATATATGAAGTTTATGCGCGTCGACAAGTAGGTTTCATTCTCGTGACCGGTTTCGAGTTTCGTCAGCTCTAGTTTTTAAAGTTTGGACCAAAATTCGCACAATTGTTTGACGATTTTTGTCAAATTCGTCGCCCTCGGTCGACCGTTTTAAATTTCTTTCACGAGTAGATGGATCTTCCCGTCCCCCACAGATTTTATGTTGTTACTTTTTAGTTTTGACGACGTATACGCATTTTCTCACTAGCACGTGAGTTTTCCTATAGATGAAAAATTCGGTCTAATGTCTAGTTTGTACCATGTATAATTGATCATAGCATCATATATTTAAAAAGGTATAATGTATAGAAGATATGACAAATTTGACCATAGTATCTTGAGTAATAGAAGGGACTATAACTTGAAAATTTTGAACTCAAATAAGTACTAGTTTTTATATATATGACAAAAACAACATTTAAATCTTTAAATTATAATAGTTTTGCCTTATATCAATCAGATATACCCCTAAACCATATCAATCTTTCTTCAACCCCTTGATGTAGTCTTGCCTATATCAAATCAGATATACCCCTAAACCATAACAATCTTTAAATTATAACCCACACATACATTCGATGTATAAATCTGCATTAGAATTCATGAGTTATATTAAATTTATTAAGAGATACCTGCAGCAACGCGCGGGGTGTCGTTCTAGTATGTGTGTACTATAGACTGTATAAACCTAATTTTTTGGTAAAACAAAATGGGTATTCAACTGAATACCCTTGAATTGAAGTTGGCCCACCCCTAGAACCGCGCATCATCGTGGCAATTTGGTGCCAGCCTAGGAACGACATCTCCCACCATGTACACATATCGGCCATAAGGCACCCGACGTGTTGTGCCCAGAGCCTTTCTGGTACCTTTCATGGATATGTGAAGTTCATCCCCTCCATGCTACGTCCTATTGGGAGACGAGGAGACACGGGAATTATTTTTTGAAGGGAGATCGTGTACAAGAATCAGCAAGAACAAGCACAAGACACACGAACAGAGGCAAGACGCACACGACGCACGCCGAACTCGGAGCCACCAAGCAGCACACCAACTTCAAGCACCGCCAGCACGCCGGCGGGAGAGAAGGAGGCGAGCTCACCTCGCACCGGAGCAGCCAGCTCGAACAACCAGGTTGAGACGCCGCAGGGTCCAACTGACGCAGGCGCCAGCATCTTGACGTTGAACGGACATCGGATCCGAGCCGCCAGCTCGCCCTCGCCGTCTCACGCCGGAGACGAACACGAAGACGCCACCCATCTTCCACAGCACCCACTGAGATCGCCGGCGCAGAAGAGCTTCTCACCTGCAACCTCCCACGGATCTTGAACAAAAGCACCTCCAACCGCCGAGGCGGAGGACGAAGGACCCCCCAGACAAGAGCCAGCGCCGCCATCACGGAAGCTGGCTCGAGGGGACGCGCGCTGCCACTCCGAGAAGCAGCAGGCGCGCAGAAGGCGGCAGCTCTACCATGGGCCTCCACCGGAGCACCCAGAGCAGAGGAGAGGACCGCCACCGACAAAAGCCTCTCCGGCCACGCCGGCACTCCACAGCGCCGCCGGCAAGCACCCCACGCACACCTAGGCTATGTACACACCTGGATCCGTCGATTCCCCGTCCTCCCGCCGCCGGAGCGGCCGCGCAGGGCGAAGAATCGAGCGGATCGCCGGCAGCGAGCTGGTCGCACGGGGAGAGCCCAAAAATCGCCTTATTCTACTGTAGATGGGGAAAGGAGGGGGAGGGGTCCGTGCTCTGTTTGAGGAGACACGGGAATTAGTTGTGACACGGTTAGAGAAGCCTTCTTACTTGCATGTTGGTATCCTTCAATATCTCACCTAAACATTGGAATTATCTGAGTACTACGCAAGGAAAACATGGTGGAGAATAGCTAAGCACAAAGATTGGTTGCTACCTAGATACCTTCTTCACATGCAACCTAGCTACTAGTAAATGAAATAAGTTTGCTTTATAAGTAGAAGCTTGTGGCCCTACGAATATTGAATAACACACACATATAAGCATGACCAGAAATGAACTTGGTATGCACATGTGCGCATGATAGAGTCTAAATGAGAACATCACATGACTGTAATCTAGAAACTGCATGATCAGTCATGACAAATTAGTCATCGGCCATCACAACTTTGTGGCATATGTACCGTTCTATCTTAAAGAGTGGCATGTACTTCATCCAGTTCATGTTTCATTCCAAGAGTTAAGACACGAGGTAAGCATGGGAAGACACAAAATGCAAGAAAGAATCAAATAATTGATCTTATTATGCAGTGGCTACAAAAACTAAATCTATGACATGAATATAGAATATGATGCACGGTAGGTATGATGCATGCTTAAAGCTAGACAAAATGTCATGATCCAACACAAATCGAGAGGAGACTCTGTTGCAGTTGAAAGTTCCATCGAAGATATATGCACATACAGGTGGAAAGACACCTTAGACTAGCTTGGTAGATCTCAACTGCAATGAAACAATAATTTGATCGCAGAACCAAAAACACTACCGATAGCCGTGGAAATACGAAATGTGCTTGTTCACCGCTCTTAGTGAGAGCTATGATGGCTCCGGTTTAAGGATTTGGAGATGAGCCGAAAATTAGGTGCGACCCAACAAACAAGTAGAATCTATTTTTTTATTTCTAATGAATCTTAAAAGATAATCGAATTAATTTTTCAACTTAGTTTAATAAGCTATAAATACATTTTGGACAAGTGAACATTTTTTGAATCACCTGAACATTTTGTGAACCTGGAGAACATATTTTCAAGATGATGAATAATTGTTTTTTGAACCCACGGACATTTTTTCCAAGAATATTCTTTTGAATTACGTGAACCATTTTTTTACACACCATGATTAATAAAAAAACAGAAAAAAGAAAGACAAAAGGAATGCGTGAAAACAGAAAAAGGGAAACTAGAATGTAAGGGCATCTCCAGTCGTCCCCCCAGCGCGACCCCAGGGCCCAAAATAGCGCCCAAGCAGCTAGGAAACCCGCCGTCTAGCCCCGCCACGCCGCCGGCGCCGCCCACTCCCCTCCGCCACGATCTAGCCTCCGGGGAGATTCTCGGGGCGAAACGCGTCCACCCAGCCCGTAAGGTGTTCGGCGTTCCGTCCAACCCAGCCATGGACTCCGACACCGAGGAGATGCTCGCTGATACGTGCATTTTATATCATCATTTATACAACCTTTAGTAGCATATTAGAATATTATTTGCACTGTTATATCATTGTTTTTACATGTTTTATATGATTTAGGGGACTTTCATACAAAGTCCCTATTTTTGGTATTTAATTTCTGGGAGGCAAAAACCCCCTTTTCTTGTTTTTATTGTTTCAGGAGTTTCAGGAACCCAAATAATAAAAGGAAAAATACCACGGAGGTTTTTCATCGGAAGGAAGGCAATGGAAAGAAGACCGAAGAGAGGAGAGCCACGAGGGCCAAAAGGGGGGGCCCACGCGGCCCATGTACCTGGCCGCGTGGGGCCCACCAAAATCGGCCTCGGGCACCTCCTCGCCTGGGGCTTTTTAGCAGCCTTCGTCTCGCCCGAAAAGTACGCCCTAATTTTTCCAAGTCCATCCGAGGTCGCGGCGGCGGCGAAACTCCTGATCCCTCCGAGGGGGATCAGATCCTGCTGCTCCGGAGCTCCGGAGAAGGGGGAAATCATCGTCATCGTCATCACCTCTCCTCCTTGGCGTGGGAGGAGGCCTCTACATCATCACCCCCATCAAGACCAGCACCATCTCCATCATCATCACCGTGATCCACTCCGTTCCCCTCGTAGTTTGAGAGTTGCTATACCCTAGATACTTGTCTTGTGCTACTATTCATGTTTGTGATTGAGTACTTGTCATTATTTGGTGGTGAAGTTATATTTCAGATTGTGTTGTACCACTTATGCCACTGAATATGATCATGTTTGCACGTTGTGAGTAGTTCCCGTATGTTCCTGAGGGCATAGGATGAATTGGCAATGATTTATATATACATGTGTTGGTATTTTGTCAAGAGTTTATCTTTTATGTGATTCTATGATGGTGTTGTGCGAACGTCGACTGCACAACACTTCACCTATATGGGCTCATAGGAGAACACCGTAGTATAATGAATTGAGGAGACTTGGGAGGACATAAACCTGAGACCGAGTCATGAAGTTATATTATGAGGGTATTAGTATCGGGGACCTTAGAGTGTAATGCTATGGTGGGACTTTATGTCTTAATAATTCTTGTGCAGTCATTTACTTGGCCACATGATCCATCATAAGGGGTTGTAGTTTATTTATTTAGCTATACCTAATTATGGCTCCGTCCAAAGAAGATTAAAACTTGACAAGATATTCAACGTGTTGTTTAATAAATCTCTATGCCTAGCATATCCATGCCGCCCTCGGGAACGTTTTCCACATATAAGTTACACATCACTTGAGCTTGTCCTCTTGCACATAAGAGGATTGGGCTTTCTCTCTTTGAGAGCTTTCACTTGCTATTGTTATTCTGCATTGCAATTATACAACCAAAATACCAAAAACACTTGCATCTTTTATTGTTTTATTTATCAATCTTACTAACCAATACCTTCAGCTCCTCGTGGGTTCGACAACCTTTTCTAATTGAAAGGTACTACAATTGATCTCCTGCACTTGGGAGTCATCAAGATACTTTTCTGGCGCCGTTGCCGGGGAGCGTAGCGCTATTGGTAAGAAGTTTGGTAAGGAAACTTGAAAGCTGTTTTATCTGTTTATCTCATTGTTACTATGGCATTTATGAATCGTGCCTCGCTGCATCTTGCTCTATATGAAAGTGCTTATGCCACTACTAAAGTGGTTGAAACTGTGTCTGAGATACCTAAAGTGGGATATAAAATTCCCATGGTCATGTTAAAAGAGTTATGAAAAATCCATTTACAGGGATGGAACTAAGTCTGCACGTGAACATGGAAAATTGAGACATATGTGGCTTATTTAGACTTCCTGGTATTTGAGATCAGGTAAAAAGGAAGTATTATATTTGTCTTTATCTGGTAATGCTCGTGATTGGTACAGGTCTTTGGATGAAGAGGTCAGAATGAATGGAGTATCTTGAGGAAGGTTTTCTTTCTTAAATATTTTACTCCTAAAGAAGCTTATGATAACCGCTGCTATATATTCAATTTCTGGCCACATCTGGGAGAGAGTATTACTCAAGCTTGGGGGAGGTTAAAGGAACTCCTTCGCAAGAATCCTTGTCATGATCTTACAAGGAAACTTATATTGATAAACTTTTATGTGAGGCTACCTATGAAGCACAAGGAATTCTGGATAATTCATCTGGTGGAAGTTTTACTAATAATACTGAAGAAGAAGCATGGAATTTATTGGAGACTATTTCTGAAAATACTAGTCATTGGGATCTTGATAAAGGTAATGAGCCTATTTTGATTATGAATATTCATGTGTAGAGAATTTCTCTACTTCTATTTGTTTAAAAATCTGAGTGATACTTTTTCTTGATCCTTATGTTATAATTGAGATAGCTAAAGGTTTTGCTGATCATATCTGTGTTCCAAAAGTGGTTTGAAGTTTATGTTGAACCTGTTAAACAATCTATTGTTGTTCCTAAAGTTATTAAACAGGTTGAACCGTGTCATCTGTGACAATTGAGGAGTATGTTGAACCACCTCCATATCCAAACCAAGTTAAGGAGAATTTACTTATTGCTGTTACTAACAAGAGTAAAAAGATGTTCTCAGCCTTATGAACAGGTGGAAGTCAACACTCAAATTTCTGTTATCAAGCAACTAAATGAAGAAGACCCTGTTGATGTTTATCTATGTGAAGATGCTACAAAGTCATCAAAGGTAATTCGGCCAAAGTTGGGAAACCTGTTATATCATGCTCTATTGGGACTTCAAGTTATCATGGTCTATGTGATATTGGAGCAAGTATTAGTGTCATTCCATATTCTCTTTATCTTGAAATCAAGCCTGATATTGATCCTATTGTTATGGAAGAGACAGGTATGACAATTCAACTTGCTAATAAAGATTATATTAGTCCATTTGGAATTGTTAGAGATGTTGAAGTATTGGTTGGCAAAATAAAATATCCTGCTGATTTTATTGTGCTTGGTTGTCCTCAAGATTCATTTTGTCCTATCATTTTTGGTAGACCTTTCTTACATACTGTTGGTGCTGAAATTAATTTGCTAAAGAGAAAGTGTTTATTAAATGTGCTGGTGAGAAACTTGAATTCAACTTTTCCAAATTTGCTGATAAACATGTTGAAAGAGCCAATTCTGAAGATTTAATTGAAACTCTTGCTCATATAGCTGTAGCTTCAACTGATGTTGTAGAACGTTATATGCTTAATCAAGATGAACCATTTAATGATGAGGAAAAAGAGGCTTTAGAACAAATATTATGGCAACAACCACCACAATTACAATTGCATATCCCACCTGATAATTTAGGAGTGCTACCACCACCTAAAGGGGATCCTAGTTTTGAATTAAACCTTTGCCTGCAAATCTGAAATATGCATATTTGGATGAGAAGAGCATATATCCTGTCATTATTAGTGCTAACCTTTCAGCTGAAGAAGAAGAGAAATTACTTGATGTGCTAAAAGCTCACCGACCAGCCATTGGATACTCTCTTGATGATCTTAAAGGTATAAGCCCAGCTCTATGTATGCATAAAATTAATTTGGAGGAAGATGCAAAACCTGTTGTTGATTATCAACGCCGTCTCCATCCAAAAATGAAAGAAGTGGTAAGAAAGAGGTAATAAGACTTATTGAAGCTGGTATCATTTATCCTATAGCTGATAGTAAGTGGGTTAGTCCTGTTCATTGTGTTCCTAAAAAGGGTGGAATGACTGTTGTTCCAAATGATGAGGATGAACTTGTGGCTCAACGTACTGTTGTTGGTTATAGGATGTGTATTGATTTCAGAAAATTAAAAAAGCAACTCGAAAAGATCATTATCCATTGCCATTTATTGATCAAATGTTAGAAAGGTTATCTAAACACTCTCACTTTTGCTATCTAGATGGTTATTCAGGTTTCTCACAAATTCCTGTCCATAAGGATGATCAAGAAAAGACCACTTTTACTTGCCCATATGGTACTTTTGCTTATAGGAGAATGCCATTCGGTTTATGTAATGCTCCTGCTACTTTTCAAAGATGCATGAATGCTATATTTGCTGATTATATTGAAAAGATAATGGAAGTTTTTATGGATGATTTTTCTGTGTATGGTACTTCCTTCGATAATTGCTTGTTCAACCTTAACAAAGTTTTGCAGCGTTGTGAAGACCAACACTTAGTTCTTAATTGGGAGAAGTGTCACTTCATGGTTACTGAAGGTATTGTTCTTGGGCATAAGATTTCTGGAAAGGAATAGAAGTTGATCCAGCAAAGATAGAAGCTATTGAAAAGCTACCATACCAAGGGACATCAAAGGTATAAGAAGTTTTCTTGGGCATGCAGGTTTTTACCGTAGGTTTTAAAGATTTCTCCAAAATATCAAAACCTCTAACCAATCTTTGCAAAAGGATGTTCCTTTCTCTTTTAATGATGATTGCATTGAGTCCTTTAATATTTTGAAGAATGCTTTAATAAGTGCTCCTATTATTCAACCTCCTGATTGGAAATTGCCTTTTGAAATTATGTGTGATGCTAGTGATTATGCAGTTGGGGCTGTTTTGGGCCAACGTGTTGATAAGAAACTGAATGTTATTTATTATGCTAGTAGAACACTTGATGCTGCTCAAAGAATTATGCTACAACTGAGAAAGAATTTTTAGCAGTACTATTTGCTTGTGACAAGTTTAGACCTTATATTACTGATTCAAAAGTCACATTGCATACTGATCATTCTGCTATTAAATACTTGATGAATAAGAAAGATGCTAAGCCTAGATTAATAAGATGGGTACTTTATTGCAAGAATTTGATTTACACATTGTTGATAGGAAAGGGGAAGATAATCAAGTAGCTGATCATCTCTCTAGAATGGAAAATATACCTGATGATCCTATTCCTATTAATGATAGCTTTGTTAATGAACAACTTGCAATTGTTAATGTTTCTAGTGCTAAAGTTGCATCTCCTTGGTTTGCCAACTATGCAAATTTTATTGTTGGTAAAGTTTTACCTCCACACTTCACTTTCAACAAAGAAAGAAATTCTTTTATGATCTTAGACATTATTTTTGGGATGATCCTTTCCTTATAAGAAAAGTGTGGATGGTATTATTAGACGTTGTGTACCTGAGCATGAACAACAGGCTATTATAAGAGATTGTCATGACAGTCCCTATGGAGGGCATCATGCAGGAGATCGCACAGGAGCAAAGGTATTACAATCTGGTTTCTATTGGCCTACTTTATTTAAGGATTGTGCTGAATATGTTAAATCTTGTGATAAATGTCAAAGAGTAGGAAATATTGGTAGGAGAAATGAAATGCCTATGAATTATTCTTGCCACTTGAGCCATTTGATGTGTGGGGTTTTGACTTTATGGGCCTTTCCCAGAATCAAAGACAAAGCATACTCACATTTTGGTTGCAGTTGACTATGTTACAAAGTGGGTGGAAGCAATTCCAACCAAAAGTGCAGATCATGCCACAGCAATGAAGATGCTCAAGGACATCATTTTCCCCAGGTTTGGTGTTCCTAGGTTTTTAATTACTGATGGTGGTTCTCATTTCTTGCATGGTGTTCTTAGAAAAACTTTGGCAAAATATGATGTTAACCATAGAATTGCATCTCCTTATCATCCTCAAACAAGTGGACAAGTTGAATTAAGTAATAGGGAAATTAAACTCATTTTGGAAAAGACAGTGAATAAGTCTAGATCTGATTGGCCAATTAAAATTAATGATGCATTATGGGCTTATAGAACTGCTTTTAAAAATCCTATGGGAATGTCTCCTTATAAAATGGTTTATGGAAAAGCTTGTCATTTACCTGTTGAATTAGAACATAAGCTAGATGGGCTATTAAACAATTGAACTTTGATTTTAAAACTGCGGAGAAAAGAGAATTCTTGATTTAAACCTACTAGATGAATGGAGAAATGAAGCTTATGAAAGTGCTAATGTTTAAAGAAAAAGTTAAATTTGGCATGACAAGAAAATTAAGAAAAGGAATTCAAAGTAGGTGATCAAGTTTTATACAACTCTCGTTTCAAGTTTTCTGCAGGGAAGTTGCTTCAAAGTGGCAGGGACCATTAGTGATACAGGAGGTGTACCGTTCAGGAGCTATCCGTCTTCACGGTGACATGAAAGGTAAACCTCATGTAGTCAATGGACAACGCCTTAAACCTTATATTGCAGGAAAGAGCTTCATCGGAATGGTGGAAGAGTTGAATTTACAAACACCGGAGGAGGTAATTGAGAGAAACCGTGCAGTTTCAGAAACCCTAAATCAATAGAAGGTAACTTACTGTTGGAAAGTTTCTCGGAATTGCATAATATTTTACGGAAGTCATTTTTTATGGAAATTAACGTGTGGGACAAGAAAACTGGACGAAGCGGAGACCCGAGGAAGGAAAGAGGGGGTCCCACGCGGCTAGGTACAGGGCCGTGTGGCCCACTCCTTTCCCACCTCGGAGTCCCTTTTCGCCCGTTTTCGATCCCAACGCTTCGTCTTGCCCTAAAAAGCCTCAATATATACCCTCTCTGCCGATCTAATCTCGCACCGAGCGTCCTCGAGCGATCTCTCTTTCTGTCTGTCAGGTTTTAGCCATGTCTTGCTCCGGATCCAATCAAGATGGGGAGAGCCCTCCCAAGGAAGGTGTTGTGAACCGCTACCTCAGCTCCGTGATGTAGGGTCGCATGTAGGCTACACTAGCGCAAACCAAAATTTTCTACCGCGACAACCAAGGAACTGCTGCAGTTATAGATCACGGGATTACCACTAGACGCGCTGTGCCATGCCGAAGTCGGTGCAGCGAGTCGGGGCAGGGTAGATGTACAATCCTCTCCGATCCAGTCGCTCCCACGAACAGCTCCCACAGAATAGCTCCTCCCGGCAGTTCGTCAAGTGCTCGAATGCAGCACCTCTATCGGTATCCATACGTACGGCGTGGAGGCACCGCTCGCCGGACTGCTAGGTTCGCGCGGGCGGCAGGGGCGTGGTGCGGCGGTGGCTGGGTGGATGTGGTGTGGAAATGGGCAACCCTAAAACGTCCAGCCTCCCCTCCTTATATAGATCTCCTCATATTGGGCTGCCTCAACTGAAGCCCATTATGGAGTCTATTCCAGCCCAACTCGGATCCAATCCGAATTATGCCTCCACAACCTTAAGTGTGTGACCCTATAGGTTCACGGACGTTTGGACATGACTCGAGTACACCTACTCGATCAATAGTTGGTAGCGGCTTCTAGCAAAACGTGCCAACTCCCAAACGCGCATAAAGATCTCATCGGACGAACCATTACAATGTTTACGCCATTCCCTTTGCCTCACGATATTTGGTCAAGCTCCCAGCTGACCACTCTTTCTCGATCCTGTGATTCGGAATACCGTACGAGGTTAACCATTAACCTTATGTAGCATGGCCATGCATTTCTGGATCCTATCACTCGAGGGGGCCAGAGAAATATCTCTCTCAAGAATAGAGGGGCAAATTCCATCTTGACTGACCAAGCCCCGCAGCATGTTTCACGACAAACCCGAAAGCTACCTTTATAGCTACCCTTTCACGGCGTAGTGTTTGGTAGCCCCAAAGTAGGTCGATTCACATCTCGGGTACATGCGACAATCTCAGGTCTAGGGACAAAGCATACACATCGTGTAGAGAGAGCTATGAACGTTTGTTTCATTGTCTCAAGGTGGGTCAGCCCAACTCTATGTTCATAACATAAGTCCACATTATTAGTTTGACATCTCCATGTCTATGATTTGTGAAACATAGTCATCAACTAATACATGTGCTAGTCTAATATTCAAGTGTGTCCTCACATGAACTCCGACTAGGGACATATTTAGAATAACCATACAAGTAATGAGTTTCACAAACAAGTCACATACTTGCCAATCAATACAATAGTTATTATTCAAGGCACATTATTATAAATCATGGATACATCGAAATATCATCATCTCTATGATTGCCTCTTGGGCATATTTCCTATAGTCTCCAACTTGCACTAGAGTCAATCTAGAAGATATATAATACCCATAGCTCTTGTGTGGTTATCATGATTCTTCTGTGAGAGAGGCTTTGTCAACGGATCAGCCACATTCAGATCCGTATGTATTTTGCACAAGTTTATTTCACCTCGTTCGATGAACTGTCGAATGAGATGAAACCGCCGCATAAAGTGTTTGGTCTTCTGGTGATTCCTTGGATCCTTCGCTATCGCAATGGTTCCACTATTGTCACAGTAGAGATCCAATGGATTGGACGCACTAGGGACAACACCAAGATCGTAAGGAAATTCTTCATCCAAACACTTTCCATGCCGGCTTCTGCCACAGCATAATACTCGGCCTCCATTGTAGAATGAGCAACCGTATCCTGCTTGGAACTCTTCCAGCTAACCGCCCCACCGTTCAAAGTGAACACATAGCCCGATTGCGACTTTGAATCATCCACATTGGTTTGGAAACTAGCATCGGTGTAACCATTTACAACGAGCTCCTCCTCACCTCCGTAAACTAGGAACATGTCCTTAGTCCTTTTCAAGTACTTAAGGATATTCTTAACCGCTGTCAGTGACTTTCACCGTAATCAGCCTGGTATCTGCTCGTAACACTTAGAGCATAAGAAACATATGGGCGAGTACAAATCATTGAATACATAATAGACCCAATTGCTGAAGCATATGATATCTTTTTCATGCGCTCTCGCTCAGCAGTAGTCGAAGGACATTGCGTCTTGCTGAGATGTATGCCATGAGACATGGGCAAGAACCCTTTCTTTGAATCTTCCATGCCGAATCTATTTATCACTTTGTCAATGTATGTACTCTGGCTTAATCCTATTAGCCTCCTTGATCTATCTCTATAGATCTTAATTCCTAGAATGTATGCCGCTGATGTCTACGTGTGCTTCTATTCTTGTAGACAGTGTTGGGCCTCCAAGAGCAGAGGTTTTAGAACAGCAGCAAGTTTCCCTTAAGTGAATCACCCAAGGTTTATCGAACTCAGGGAGGTAGAGGTCAAAGATATTCCTCTCAAGCAACCCTGCAATTAAGATACAAGAAGTCTCTTGGGTCCCCAACACACCCAATACACTTGTCAGATGTATAGGTGCACTAGTTCGGCAAAGAGATAGTGAAATACAAGTAATATGGATGATTATAAGTGGTAATTGGAATCTGGAATAAAAATGGCAGCAAACAAACATGTAGCAGAACTTGTTGTAAACGGTGTTTCAATGCTTAGAAACAAGGCCTTGGGATCATACTTTCACTAGTGGTACCTCTCAACATGTTAGCACAACTGAATGCAAGTAAATGATACTCGAGATTATTCTCCTTCTTGATAACATAAGAGTACTATGTGTAGGGCTGCAAAAGCACTCCTCAAAGTCTGAGTAAACAAACACCACAATTCCCAAGAACAAGCCATGATAAATATCTAAATTATTCATAGAGTCACACACATGTACCCACACTGTCACCTTGATACCGTGTTGTCACAATGACTCCGGGAACTAGATACAATCACTTGAGTAGCATAAACATTACATATGAATTCAGCGATACTAGCAATACTCATGATCACATAAAGATCACACCATGGGAGAGAGAGATAAACCACATAGCTACCAGTAGAGCCCTCAGCCTCGGGGGAGAACTACTCCCTCCTCATCATGGGAGTCAGCAGCGGTGATGAAGATGGCGATGGAGTTGATGGAGATGGCTCCGGAGGCACTTCCCCGTCCCGACGGCGTGCCGGAACAGAGATTCTGTCCCCCGAAACTTGTCGTCGATGGCGGCGGCGCTGCGAAACTCTTTCTGGAGTATGATAGGATTTTTTAGGGTTTTCGCGTATGAGGGAATAAATAGGCAATGGGCGGCGTCGGTGGATGCCCGAGGGGCCCACCTCACCTGGTGGCGTGGTCCCACCCTTGGCCGCGCCACCATGTGGTTTGGCCACCTCGGCGCCCTCCTTCGTCTCTCCTTCGGACTCTGTGACGGTGTTGGAAAAATAGGGACTGGCCTTTTGTTTCGTGCAATTCCGAGAATATTGGCAGAAGTAATTTTCTGGAACCAAAAACAGCAGAAAACAGGAACTGGCACTTCGGCATCTTGTTAATAGGTTAGTCCCGGAAAATGCATAAAAATGATATAAAGTGTATATAAAACATGTAGCAATTGGTATAATATAAGCATGGAACATCAGAAATTATAGATACGTTGGAGACGTATCAAGCATCCCCAAGCTTAGTTCTACTCGTCCTCGAGTAGGTAAAACGATAACAACAAATAATTTCTGAGGAGACATGCTTTCACACAATCTTGATCAATATATTGCAAGGCTCATGTCATGAATGAAGTGACTCAAAGCAATGGTCTATAGTTTGCTAACAGATAGATAAAGAGTAAACAATGAATCATAAGCAAAAACTTTTCATGAATAGTACTTTCAAGACAAGCATCAAAAAGTTTTGCATAAGAGGTAACTCATAAAGCAATAGATTCAAAGTAAAAGGCATTGAAGCAACACAAAGGATGATTAAGTTTCAGCAATTGCTTTCAACTTGTAACATGTATATCTCATGGATAGTTGTCAACATAAAGCAATATAACAAGTGCAATAAGTAAACATGTAAGAATCAATGCACACAAAGTTGACACTAGTGTTTGCTTCTGAGATAGAAAGGAGTAGGTAAACTGACTCAACATAAAGTAAAAGATAGGCCCTTCGCAGAGGGAAGCAGGGATTAAATCATGTGCTAGAGCTTTTTAAGTTTTCGAAAGCATATAGAGAGCACAAAATAAGTATTTGAGAGGTGTTTGTTGTTGTCAACGAATGGTAGTGGGCACTCTAACCCCCTTGTCAACCAGACTTTCAAGAGCGGCTCCCATGAAGGACGTTATCTCTACCAGCAAGGTAGATCATCCCTCTTCTCTTTTGTTTACACATGTATTTTAGTTTCTTTATAGTTGACACTCCTCCCAACCTTTTGCTTACACAAGCCATGGCTAACCGAATCCTCGGGTGCCTTCCAACATTCACATACCATGGAGGAGTGTCTATTTGCAAATTAAGTTGCTTACTGATAAATCAGGGCAAAACATGTGAAGAGAATTATTAATGAAAGTTGTAATTAATTGGGGCTGGGCACCCCGTTGCCAGCTCTTTTTGCAAATTATTGGATAAGCGGATGTATATGCCACTAGTCCATTGGTTGAAAGTCTGTCAGAAGTAAATGACAAGATTGAAAGATAAAACACCACATACTTCCTCATGAGCTATAAAACATTGACACAAATAAGGAGTAATAAAGTTTTGAATAGTTTAAAGGTAGCACATGAAGTATTTACTTGGAATGGCAGGAAATACCACATAGTAGGTAGGTATGGTGGACACAAATGGCATGGGTTTTGGCTCAAGTTTTGGATGCACGAGAAGCATTCCCTCTCAGTACAGAGTTTAGGCTAGCAAGGTTGTTTGAAGCAAACACAAGTATAAACCGGTACAGCAAGAATCACATAAAAACATATTGCAAGTATTATAAGACTCTACACTGTCTTCCTTGTTGCTCAAACATTTTACCAGAAAATATCTAGACCTTAGAGAGAACAAATATGCATCCCAAGTCTCAACAAGCTCTACGGTAGTTCTCCACTACTAGGCTTTAACTACATGATGCAAGAGCTTAAACATGATCTACTTGAGAGCTCAAAACAATTGCAAAGTATCAAATCGAAACAAGACAATGATCTACAAGAATGCATATGTCTTTTCCAATACCAACTACTACATGTAGCATTTTCTTTCTTCCAAACAAACACCAATCAATTTATTTAAACATAAACTCTCCAAATGATAATATAATGCAGCAAGAGAGTATTTATAAACAAGTGCTAACAGCTCGAAGAGATGCATGAAAAACAGGAGCTAAAAGCACTGCAGTAGCTAGTTAAGAATACTCAACAAATATAAGTGAAGAACATGAGTATTCACATGAAAAAGCGGAGCGTGTCTCTCTCCCACACAAGGATTGCTAGGATCCGAATTTATTCAAACACAAACAAAAATAAAAACACACAGACGCTCCAAGTAAAGCGCATAAGATGTGAAAGAATTAAAATATAGTTTCACTAGAGATGACCTGATAAGTTGTTGATGAAGAAGGGGATGCCTTGGGCATCCCCAAGCTTAGACGCTTGAGTCTCTCTGAATATGGTTGGGATGAACCACGGGGGCATCCCCAAGCTTAGGCTTTTCACTCTTCTTGATCACATAATATCACCCTTCTCGCTTGATCCTTGAAAACTTCCTTCACACCAAACTCAAGACAGTTCTCATTAGAGGGTTAGTGCATAATAAAAATTCTCATATTCTGTAATGAACAATCATTCCCAAAGCTTCTGGACATTAGCTACAGCCACCAATGCTTTGTGGAGCAAAGAAATCCACACAAACACAGTAAAAGAGCGAATGCAAAACAAAAGGCAGAATCTGTCAAAAACAGAACAGTCTGGAATGACGAATTTTTTCGAGGCACTTAAGTTGCTCAGATGGAACTGGTCCAATTTAATGAAAGTTGCGTACATATCTGAGGAAGATGCGTGATTTTTTACAGAATTTTTCAAATTTCTGCAGGAGAGAGCTCAAATCGTGACAGCTAAAAATCTGTCTCTGCGCAGAAATCCAAATCTTGCATCAACTTTCAATAAAAGACTTTACTTGGCACAACAATGCAATAAAATAAAGATACAAAGGAGTTGCTACAGAAGTAACAAGCACCTTGACTCAAAACAAAAAGAAAAGCAAAAATAACAGAAAATAAAAACAATGGGTTGTCTCCCATAAGCGCTTTTCTTTAAAGCCTTTTAGCTAGGCATGAAATTTTGATATGCTCTCATATGTATAAGAGTTGAATATAAGAGAGCATCAAAAAAAATACCAAACACATTTAAGTCTAACCCACTTCCTATGCAAAGGAATCTTGTAAGAAAAAAATCAATAAGCATGAAGTACTAGCATAGAAAGCAAAACAAGTGCAACTTCAAAAATTTCAACAAAAAGAGAGGAGACTTGATATTATTGAGATATATGAATCCATGCCTCCCTCTCTCATAAAAACTTTCAGTAGCATCATTGATAAAATCCACAATATAATCATCACATGAAACATTCTTACCATGATCCATATGCACAAAAGTATCTTCATTTTCCACATAAGAAAAGTTCTTCTCATTAATAACAATGGGGCAGGATCATCATAAAGAACTCGAACATGATAGACAAGTTGTATATTAAAGGGATGGTTTTGGGTAATCTCTCCATAACTATGACAAGTTTCATGAGGATGACTGTAATTATAACCTATGTCATAGTATTCTTTATAATAATTATCAAAGACTGGAGGCATAGTATCATCATAAGCAATAGAATAGTCATCTTCCAAACTGTGTTCATTCGTAAACATATCATTATTTTTAATAGAAGGAGATGTATCAAGCATATAATCAGCAATAGGATTTTCAAACACCTCATCCCCAAGCTTAGAGCTTTTCATATCATCATTGGAAGAAACATGGATAGTACTAATAGTATGGCAATCATTAATATCATCATTTTCAGAATTGGTACCCCAAAGATTTTCAATATCAAAAGTAGTTTCATTTTCCCAATCATGATCACTAATATAAGTAACAGGCATAGGTTCATCATCAAGTTCAGAATCATCGAATTCAGAATTATAAGTATCAATTGTAACAGGAGCAACAAGTTTGGGAGAAGATACCGTTTCCTCTCTTTTACTCCTCTTCTTCTTCTTCTTCTTCTTCTTCTTTCCCCTCTTCTTTTTATCTTTAGGAGGGAGAGGTTTGAAAGGAAGCTCCTCCACATAACCTGGTTTAGTATTAGAGACAATGGAAGAAACTTGGGGGGACTCCTCTCTTTCATTAATGAGAACAAAACACATATTAGTCCTGTCATACTTTGGTAAAGTCTCATCCTTTATAATATTTTGTATGTAGGTGTTAGCATGGCAATTATTAACACAATAGAGATAACATCCATGCAACACACTATTCATATCAAGATCACTCATATCTAACAAGGAAGTTTTTCTTGATAACTCTTCACACCCCAAAAATAATGTAAGTTCATCATGTTGATTAGGAGTGATCATGTTATCACAATACAAATTTGCAGTAATTGGATTCGAAAGGCTATTATCATGACCTGAACATTGAAAATTAAAATGACCCACTTCATAGCAAAGTTCACAAATAAAAGGATGGAGGTCACAAACTTTTTCACCAAGATCTCTTAGAGCCTTGTACCATGTTCTAGTTTTTTCATTCCTATGATGGATACAATATTCATCTTCGATTTGATTAATTCCACAAGGTCTATGCATTCCACAAAAATTAACATGCTTATAAGAAATAGTATTTTCAGAAGTTTGAGCATGTTTATTGCAATCATTAACAACAATTTCATTTTCCATGCAAGTGTCTTTGAAAGGTTCATGATACACGTCCCAATTTTCTTTAGGAACATTAATATGAGAAGCAAAGGTTCTAAAACAATCAACAATAATTTGAGAATCAAGACCATATTTAGCACTAAGCTCTTGAAAACTAGCAGTTTCAACGAAAGACTTAATGCAATCATATTCATAGTTTATACCTGATTCTTTACCTTTGTCATTCTCCCAATCCTCAGCATTGTTTTGAATTCTTTCAAGAATATCCCATCTAGCTTCAACCTTCTTGCTTGTGAAAGAACCATGTGAACATGCATCTACATAATCCTTGTAATGACCTGAAAGCCTTGCATAAAAATTAGTAACAATTATTTCCTCAGAAAGCTCATGGTTAGGACATTTGAGTATTAATGTTTTCAGCCTTCCCCAAGCTTGAGCAATGCTTTCTCCATCATGAGGGTAAAAATTATAAATGTAATTCCTATCTAGATGCACTTCATGAAGAGGATAAAATTTAGAGTAAAAGAGAGATTCAAGCTGTTTCCAATTCGAAGGTTGTTCATCCAGCAGCCTATACCATTCCTTTGCTTTGTCCTTAAGTGACAATGGAAATAGTTTCCTCATGACATTTTCTCTTGATAAACCTGCAACCTTAAATAACTCACAAAGTTCTGTAAGTTTCGACAAGTGAGCACTTGGATGGATTGATCCATCCCCTGCATACTGATCATTCATAACCCTTTCAACAATTTTCATAGGTATTTTAAAAGAAATACTTTCAACAGGTGGATTTGGAATATCACAAACATCATTAGAATTATCACATATTGGAGACAAAGCATTATCAAGGCAAAATAATTCCTCCATAGCTGAGGAGCAAAAAAGATTATTTTCATATAAACTAGCTTCCCCAAGCTTAGGCTTTTCCACAGCCTTAGCAATAATGGTGTCCAAAGAATTTATACTAATAACATTACTACCACTATTATGCAAACAAGCCTCCATAGGTTTTTTAATTTTCTCTTCAAAAGCATCATGTCCTAATTCATATAAAGTTCATAAGATCTCTAATTTTTTTGTTGTTTTCCATTAAGCCTAACTAGTGAAAATAAAAACAAGAAACAAAAAAAATAATTGCAGAATCTAAAGGAGATACCTTCCAACACTTACCTCCCCGGCAACGGCGCCAGAAAATAGCTTGATGTCTACGTGTGCTTCTATTCTTGTAGACAGTGTTGGGCCTCCAAGAGCAGAGGTTTGTAGAACAGCAGCAAGTTTCCCTTAAGTGAATCACCCAAGGTTTATCGAACTCAGGGAGGTAGAGGTCAAAGATATCCTCTCAAGCAACCCTGCAATTAAGATACAAGAAGTCTCTTGTGTCCCCAACACACCCAATACACTTGTCAGATGTATAGGTGCACTAGTTCGGCGAAGAGATAGTGAAATACAAGTAATATGGATGATTATAAGTGTAATTGCAATCTGGAATAAAAATGGCAGCAAGCAAACATGTAGCAGAACTTGTTGTAAACGGTGTTTCAATGCTTAGAAACAAGGCCTAGGGATCATACTTTCACTAGTGGTACCTCTCAACATGTTAGCACAACTGAATGCAAGTAAATGATACCGGGATTATTCTCCTTCTTGATAACACAAGAGTACTATGTGTAGGGCTGCAAAAGCACTCCTCAAAGTCTGAGTAAACAAACACCACAATTCCCAAGAACAAGCCATGATAAATATCTAAATTATTCATAGAGTCACACACAAGTACCCACACTGTCACCTTGATACCGTGTTGTCACAATGACTCCGGGAACTAGATACAATCACTTGAGTAGCATAAACATTACATATGAATTCAGCGATACTAGCAATACTCATGATCACACCATGGGAGAGAGAGATAAACCACATAGCTACCGGTAGAGCCCTCAGCCTCGGGGGAGAACTACTCCCTCCTCATCATGGGAGTCAGCAGCGGTGATGAAGATGGCGATGGAGTTGATGGAGATGGCTCCGGAGGCACTTCCCCGTCCCGACGGCGTGCCGGAACAGAGATTCTGTCCCCCGAAACTTGTCGTCGATGGCGGCGGCGCTGCGGAACTCTTTCTGGAGTATGATAGGATTTTTTAGGGTTTTCGCGTATGAGGGAATAAATAGGCGAAGGGGCGGCGTCGGTGGATGCCCGAGGGGCCCACCTCACCTGGTGGAGCGGTCCCACCCTTGGCCGCGCCACCATGTGGTTTGGCCACCTCGGCGCCCCTTCGTCTCTCCTTCGGACTCCGTGACGGTGTTGGAAAAATAGGGGCCTGGCCTTTTGTTTCGTGCAATTCCGAGAATATTTGCAGAAGTAATTTTCTGGAACAAAAAACAGCAGAAAACAGGAACAGGCACTTCGGCATCTTGTTAATAGGTTAGTCCGGAAAAATGCATAAAATGATATAAAGTGTATATAAAACATGTAGCAATTGGCATAATATAAGCATGGAACATCAGAAATTATAGATACGTTGGAGACGTATCAGCCGCTTCCCCTAAGTCCTTCATCGAAAACTTTTCTTCAATGAGGTCTTAATGGATTCGAGCATGGGAATGCCATTTCCAATCAAGAGTATGTTATCCACATACAAGACCAGAAATACGAGCGAGCTCCCACTAACTTTCTTGTAAACACAAGAATCTGATTTGATTTTGGTGAAGCCAAATCCTTGGACCACTTCATCAAAACGAATGTTCCAACTCCGAGATGCTTTGCTTCAGTCCATAGATGGACTTCTGAAGTTTGCAAACCTTTCTAACATTTTTAGGATCGACAAAACCCTCGGGCTGCATCATATACACGTCCTCGGCAAGGTTTCCATTTAGGAAAGCCGTCTTGACATCCATTTGCCATATCTCATAATCGAAATATGCAGCAATAGCTAAAATTATCGAATAGATTTAAGCATCACTACGGGCGAGAAAGTCTCCTCGTAGTCAATTCCATGAACTTGTCGAAAACCTTTTGCGACAAGCCATGCTTTAGAGATGTGAACATTTCCATCCATATCAATCTTCTTCTTATAGATCCATTTGCACTCGATGGTTTTATGGCCATCAGGCAGGTCAACCAAGTTCCAAACTTGATTGTCATCCATGGACTCTATTTCGGATCTCATGGCACTTTACCATTTCTCAGAGTCTGGGTCCTTCATTGCTTCCGCATATGTCGAAGGCTCATCATTGTCCAACAATAATATTTCACGCGTCTCATTGTCAACAATAATATTTCTCGCGCGTTTTTGAGCTTTTCCGACCTTCGTAGCGCTGGTGTATCTCTTGCCACGGGTTCCTCAACTCGTTCTGCCATGACGGCATCGCTCGTTGAGTCCTCCCCGATTGGCTTAGCTTGAACTTCATCAAGCTGCACCGTTCTTCCACTTACCTCTTTCTTGAGAAACTCTTTCTCGAGGAAAACACCGCTCCGAGCGACAAACACTTTGCCCTCTTCTCGGTTGTAGAAGTAATATCCTAAGGTTTCTTTCGGATATCCTACGAATATGCACTTATTTGACTTGGGTGTGAGCTTGTCCGACTAGAGTCGCTTGACAAACGCATCACATCCCCAAATCTTTAGAAAAGACAACTTGGGACTCTTCCCATTCCACATCTCATATGGTGTCTTCACTACGGATTTAGATGGCACCCTGTTTAGTGTGTGAGCTGTTGTTTCTAGAGCGTAACCCCAAAACGATAATGGTAGATCTAACTGGCTCATCATTGATCGAACCATGTCCAAAAAAGTTCGATTACGTCGTTCGGACACCCCATTTCTCTGAGGCATCCCGGGCGGCGTAAGTTGTGAAACTATTCCACAACTCTTTAGATGATTGCTAAATTCGTGGCTCAAATACTCTCCTCCACGATCTGATCGTAGAGCTTTAATTTTCTTGCCACGTTGATTTTCAACTTCATTCTGAAATTCCTTGAACACTTCAAAAGTTTCAGATTTATGCTTCATTAGGTAGACATATCCATATCTACTAAAATCATCAGTGAAAGTTATGAAGTAGTGAAAACCACCTCGTGCGGTCATGCTCATTGGTCCACATACATCAGTATGCACGAGTTCCAACAAGTCTGTCGCCCTCTCTGGAGAACCATTAAAAGGCGACTTGGTCATCTTTCCAAGCAAACATGCTTCGCATGTCTCGTATGATTCAAAATCAAACGAATTTAGAATACCATCAGTATGGAGTTTCTTCATGCGTTTTTCACTTATATGACCCAAACGACAATGCCAAATATAGGTGGGATTCAAATCATTAGGCCGAAGCTTTTTAGCACTTATGTTATAGACATGCGCATCATCATGAGCATCATCAGAATTCAAAATAAACAACCCATTCACAATGGATGCAAAAGCCACAAACATATCATTCTTAGAGATTAAACAACCATTGTCTTTACTCGCAAATGAATAACCATCTCTCATCAAACATGAAGGAGAAATAATGATTTGACTCAAAGCTGGAACGTAATAACAATTATTCAATTCCATCACAAATCCTGAAGGGAGGTGCAGTTGCATGACGCCAACGGACAACGCTGCAACCTTTGCATTATTTCCGACGTGAAGATCAACTTCTCCTTGTCTCACGCTTCTACTCCTTACCAGCCCCTGCATCGACTTGCAAATGTGAGCAACCGATCCGGTATCAAATACCCAAGAGTTAATAATGGAGTCAGCGAGAAAAATCTCTATAACATTAACCACAAGCATACCTGAGCTAGAAGTCTTACTTCCACTCTTCTTCATAGAAAGGTACTTGCTGCAGTTTATTTTCCAGTGTCCAGTCTCATGGCAGTGGAAACATTCTGTGTCAGGTTTAGGTCCATCCTTAGTCTTAGGTTTTGGCTTGGAGATCGTATCTTTAGCCTTTCCTTTCCCTTGGCCTTACCATACTTCTTGAAGCTGGGCTTGTTCTGGCACAACCAACACTTGGCCATGCCCTGCACACTTCTTAATGTCACATTCTGCCGTCTTGAGCATCCACAGAGTTCATTAAGGTCCTTCTCCACCCCATGCATATGGTAGTTCGAAATGAAGTGCCCATAGCTGGCTGGAAGTGACGCTAAAATGAAATCAGTGGCCAACTCTCGGCCCAATGGACAACCCAGTTTGTCCAAAATTTGCGCGTAACCAAGCATCTTGATCACGTGCGGGCCTACTGATGCTCCTTCAGCTAGCTTGCATTCACCAAAAGCCTTAGCAACATTGAACCTTTCAGTCCTGGCCTGGGTCTGGAACATGTCCTTAAGCGCAACGATCATATCGTACGCTTCCTGACCATCAAACTGCTTTTGAAGGTCGGGTTCCATGCAAGCAAGCATAAGGCAACTGACCTCAAGAGACTCATCAAATGCTCTCTTGTAGGCAGTCCTAATTGCAGCAGTGTCGGTGTCAAGAGGTTCATCTGGTAATGGGGTATCCAGAACACTTTCCTTCTTATCAGCCCTGAGAATAATTCTCAGATTTCGGATCCAATCTGAATAGTTTGTTCCAGTTAACTTTTCTTTCTCAAGGATGGAACGCAAAGCAAAAGGGGTGGGTGGGTTACGTGCCATTGATCTACAACAGAAAAAGATGCAAAATACTAAGCCAAAAATCCATGATAGAGTAAAACATTAAACTATTAACGAGTCTACTCCCACTAAAACCAACATCCCTCTGTTGGTACTTAGTGATTCAAGATCCGCAACGAACAAGTCTCCTAGTGAGCCGGACGCTTCACCGCTAGAAAAACAAGGTAGTTCGGTAAGCAACACTTTGCTAATCATATCACATATGACTCTTGTTGTTGGGTGACATCTCTATGTCAAAACGCCAACCTTTATGCCCCAAGGCGCTTAACCGTTAAGATTACCTTGTTGAGTTAACCAACTCTTATGCGTGTAAGTATCCGATACAAACTCATCTAGTCAACAAAAACCGATGGCACCCTACTGTCATAGGCCCACCATCGATCGTTGAAGACATGGGATGGTGCAAGGTTTAGTTGGCGGGGCATGAGAACTTAACATTTGTGAGGGATCGTTCTAATTCCACGAATCTAACATGCATAGGAGTAAAACAACAGGAATAGCAATCACATAGTTGTGACACAGTATGGCCCATTTCTCATGGTGATCTCCATCTCCATAGAACCTGTACACCATGATGATCTCCATCTCCATGGTACATTTGCGCCACCCCTCCGAGTGATGAGTCCTCCAAGAACTACTACAAGCTATTACACCTAACAGCTAGTAATGTAAATTACATGGTAGATTTGGTCATCACAAGTCGGCACGCAGGCCGCAAATTACAATAAGTGACAACACACTTGGCTCCTGCCGTGTTGAACATACTCACGACACGCAGGTCATGAAAATATTACACACATGCATCACATACACATGGGCCATACCGGTCACAAAACATAAATCTGCAAAAACGAGTTAGACGTTCTAACGCCGAAACTTGCAACCCCAAAAACTATCTTTGGGAATCGAATTTGCCAAATCTAAATTTGACCCCCTTTACCTGGTCAAAATTTCGATACGAAGCTTTTTCGTTCACAAACTTTTTCGATCCGAGGTCATATGCAAAAGTTATGGCCGAATTGCCAAGATTGTTCAAATTTGCAGATTACCCTTTACCGGTGTTAGATCCGATCTATCACCCGCGCATCACATGCACATATATATGATCTATATTCCGATTCGACCAATCTTATTGATCTTCGCATGCTGCATTGGATTTACGTGTCACTGTCTACCCCGATGGCGGAAACCGACCGGTAGGGGTAAGTCGTTCGACGACCTCTTGCAACATGATCACGGAAATCAGATCATAGATAAAAAAAAACTTTTATGATGAACTGCCGATCACATCGGCCTTACCCCATCTACATATCACATATGCAAATGATCCGAACCAATAACGAGGCAGCATCGGCTCTGATACCACTGTAGGGTCGCGTGTAGGCTACACTAGCGCAAACCAAAATTTTCTACCGTGACAACCAAGGAACTGCTGCAGTTATAGATCACAGGATTACCGCTAGACGTGTTGTGCCGTGCCAAAGTCGGTGCAGCGAGTCGGGGCAGGGTAGACGTACAATCCTCTCCGATCCAGTCGCTCCCTCGAACAGCTCCTACGGAACAGCTCCTCCGGCAGTTCGTCCAAGTGCTCGAATGCAGCACCTCTATCGGTATCCACACGTACGGCGTGGAGGCACCGCTCGCCGGACTGCTAGGTCCGTGCGGGCGGCAGGGGCGTGGTGAGGCGGTGGCTGGGTGGATGTGGTGCGGAAATGGGCAACCCTAAAACGTCCAGCCTCCCCTCCTTATATAGACCTCCTCATATTGTGCTGCCTCAACTGAAGCCCATTATGGAGTCTATTCTAGCCCAACTCAGATCCAATCCGAATTATGCCTCCACAACCTTAAGTGTGTGACCCTATAGGTTCACACACGTTTGGACATGACTCGAGTACACCTACTCGATCAATAGTTGGTAGCGGCTTCTAGCAAAACGTGCCAACTCCCAAACGCGCATAAAGATCTCATCGGACGAACCATTACAATGTTTACGCCATTCCCTTTGCCTCACGATATTTGGTCAAGCTCCCAGCTGACCACTCTTTCTCGATCCTGTGATTCAGAATCCGTACTAGGTTAACCATTAACCTTATGTAGCATGGCCATGCATTTCTGGATCCTATCACTCGAGGGGCCCAGAGAAATATCTCTCTCAAGAAGAGAGGGGCAAATTCCATCTTGACTGACCAAGCCCCGCAGCATGTTTCACGACAAACCCGAAAGCTACCTTTATAGCTACCCATTCACGGCGTAGTGTTTGATAGCCCCAAAGTAGCTCGATTCACATCTCGGGTACATGCGACAATCTCAGGTCTAGGGACAAAGCATACACATCGTGTAGAGAGAGACCTATGAACGTTTGCTTCATTGTCTCAAGATGGGTCAGCCCAACTCTATGTTCATACATAAGTCCACATTATTAGTTTGACATCTCCATGTCTATGATTTGTGAAAGATAGTCATCAACTAATACATGTGCTAGTCTAATATTCAAGTGTGTCCTCACATGAACTCCGACTAGGGACATATTGTAGCGTACCTGCACTTAAAATATGGCGAGGTACCTGTGTATAGTGCAAACCCCTGGATCGTTTCATTTGCACACACAGTTTAAGATGTAGTATCACAACAAAGTATCATTATTACATCGAATGATCCAGACTTGTAAAATATTCATTACAACTTGCATAGCATATAGCTAGCTTGAAAGAGTAAAGCAGCGGAAATAATAATCTTCATGGAGTCCTCATCCTTAGCATGTGCCACAGGCGAAAAACATGTTGGTTGCAGACTCGAAATCCTTAACGTAAAACTCACTCGTCAACAGAACCATCTGCAACAAATAAAATTTTGCAACAGAGTGGGTCAGAACCATTAAAAATGGATCTGGCAAGTGACACTATGTGGACACTTAATGGAATAACTCTATAGCCTGTATGCATATTTGGCTGGTGGAGTTTCAAGGCTGTTTTGCATAAAAGCCAATTTTGCCTAACACTTTGTAAAACACTTTTCTTTTCTCAAAATAGGTATGGCAGGAAGCCCTCCTCTTGTCTACTTTTGTTCAACCATCAATATTTTTATTTCAGAAATTGGAATGTTGGGAGCTCCATTGTCATCCTTGATCAGCTACTCAAATTGTTCGTAACCGGGGACACGGCTAAGTACTTAGATTTTACACTCTCGAGAGGTTGTGCACTTTCACCACGAGACCCAACAAACCCAAACTATCCTCAAGCACTCAATTTGTGCTAAGGAAAAGGAGAGAGTTGAGACAAGACCTTTGGGAAACAGTCCCCTGTTCCTCTGGGCAGACCCAAAGATATTCATCTACTGTGACATGCCGGAATCAGGTTCCTAGAACTTACTTAGTCAAGGCAGAGCCATAATACCAAGTGGCTGCACTGGAAGCATCTTCACTTAGAGAAAACTTTGGTCCCTTAATACCCTGGGTGGCAACCACAAGTGACCATCCCTCAGAGGTCACCCCTAGGAGATGACACTCAACCTTTCCATCATCTTTTCATAACCAAGTCCACCCAGGTGATAAATTACTTAGTAGAATTAAGCTTTAAAGAAAACACATTTGCATAGCAAAACAATAATTCTACTAAGTTATCAATGGGGTTCTAGACACAACTAGTGTGAAGGTATTGTGGGTTTAGCATATAGCAATAATACTATCCAACACATGCATATAAAGAAATACACTAAGTAATGCATATAAAAATACTTAGGAAATTTCATGGGGGTGTGCCACTTGCCTTGGCAAACAGAAGTGTAGTAGTAGCAGTTGCAACCACTTTCGTCTCTCTCCGGAATTTCTAAAAAGTCAAACAAAATCACAGATAAACATACAATCATAAATGCAACACTTAGAAAATATGATATGCATGAGATGCAGTATGATACAAAGAGTTATGGTATGAAAAACAAACAAAACCAACTAGGGGAAATGACATAAAATAACTTAAACCAATTGGCTAAGGCAAGGTCAAGGCTAAGCAACCAAATTTGATAAAACGACAACTTGAGAAGTTGTGGGGCTACTAGAAGTCTTCACAATTTTGGTCTTCACATAATCTTCAACTCCTTTGTAGCTTCATTGATCTTCAATGGTCTTCAATTAGCACTCTAGGAACTTAGTCATAAACACAAAGGACTTGGGCTATGTCCAAAGTGAGACAAAAATAGAAAGAAAGAAGATAGAAAGAAGTAGTTGGTCTTCTAAAATTCTTCTCCTTGCTTCCTTGTAGTTTTACTTGTTGTGATGACTTCATTGCACTTTGTGGACTTGTTGATTCTGAAGACTTGATGATGTTGGCAGCAACAAGGTTGGTCTTGAATAACTTAGCCGCAAGAAGTCTAAGGGAAGAAGAAATAGAAGGAGAGAAAGACTTAGAGAAAGTAGGGTGGTTAGTCTTCATGAACTCCCTCTTGATTTCTTCTAAGTACTTTTCTTCTTGGAGATTCTTCTGGAGTCTTGTCTTCTTGGCTAAGTCCTTCTTTGGTCTTTCACTAATTCTAACTTAGTGGTTTTCAACTAGGAGGGTCAAAAGGCTAACATGTATCCTCAAATTTCTAAGGAGGAGGTCATGTAAGAAGTACCAAATAATCCTAAGGACTAGAGATGCATGCCATGCCATGAAAATGTTCTAATGGAATGCAAACAAGAAAGATGGTCAAAATATAGCTAAGGACCAAAGGTCAAACAACAAGTCACAAAAACAAATCTAAGGAAAAGTTAGCACAAAAGAGAGGCTAAAATTTTCTAAGGAAAAGTGTTGTCAAACACTTGTCAAATATTTTCTAAGGAAGAAGATAGTTTTGTTTTGAGAGACAAAAAATATTTCTAAGTATTTTAGTACTAAAGTTTTCAGAATATGACTAAGTCATTTATCAGCCGAAAATAATACGAAAATAATTTTTAATATATTTATTAATTAAAATAACACCTAAAAAGCATTTAATCAATAATTACTCAAAAAAACAATGAAATTAATTTTACAAAAATACTAGAGTAATCCTACGGCCAATACTTAGGCATACAAAACTATTGCAAAAGAGTTTGCTCAAAAATCTATTTTTAAACTCAAGATATAGCCAAAATACTATTTAAACCACTTTTGAAAAACCACTAATTTAATTTCGATAAAACCTAAAAATAACTATGCCAAAAGTTTCTACAAGTCCAGAGGTTTTCAAAAATATAAAATTTGCAAAATTTGGCCAAGCCAATAAAAAGTTATAAAAGATCTAAGTTCTAGGGGTTTTTCTGCAAAACTGCCAATTAAATCTAATAAGAAAAATCCTCGGAAAAAGCTTTGCCACGCGTCGTCTTCTGATTGGCCGGTGCTGCTGACTGTACTGCTGACGGTGCTGCTGACTGGTCATCCACGGGGCCTCCTCCTATTGGTCCGTACCGATTCACTAACGCGATCTAATCTCGGCCGTTGAAAAGAGATCTGACGACCCAGATCGGATCGACCTAAACTGGGCGGCGCAGCTGGCCGGCGTAGCTCCGGCGGCCATAGTTTGCGATGGGGAGAGGGTTAGGGGACGCGCGGGTCGTACCTTGAGCACCGTGAGATCACGACGAGGACGATGGAGGGCTCGGTGACGACGGGGCATTCGGGTTTGGCCGGGAGCCTTCGCCGGAGTTGGTGTAGCGACGGCTAGCTCCGGGCGTGGACGGTTTGCTCGTTTGGCTGCACAAAAAAAAATCCCGGGTTTGGTCAGGACGTGCGCACAGGCAAGGTGGAGAGGATGGGAGGGGAGAGGTGGCGTGGTGTCGCCGGAGTTCACGGAAAGAGCCCCACACGGCGGCGGCAATGGCGGACGGTGGCGGCGGCTTTGCGGGCAGCCTTGCGGCGCAATGGCTAGGGTTTGTGGGGGGGGGGGGAATCAAGCAGGGGAGTTGGGGGTTTATATGGAGGTAGCGGCGCAGAGGATACGCGATCAAATCGCAACGGATTTGAGATGAAATCGGGTAGGTTTTCGGCATTCGTTTCTTGAACGGGAGGTTGAAGCCGGTGACGTCATAGCTGGCGTCATCCTGTGGGGCCCACGGGTCAGTCAGAGAAAGGACGAGGCGGGCCGTAGCTATCTGCTGCGCGCGCGAGAGAGAGAAGATCTCGGCCCAATAAACGTCGACCGTGCAAATTTTTCCAGGAAAACGTTTTTTTTTTCTTTTCTGAAATATTTCAAATACTCATAACTTTTAACATATGAATCCTTTTGGATTCAAACCAAAACCTACAATTTTGTAAAATCAAACACTTGGTTTTGGAACTCTCAAATAGCATTTCCCAAAACATTTTATAAACAAAATTTTGAAATGTGTTAAAACATTTTGGACATAATAATGTCATTAAAAAACAAAAGGGTTTTTATAAATTCATTTTGAAATATAATTTAAGCCAAAGCAACATATGAGCAATATGATTAATATCCCTCAATAAAATAATTTTGTATAAAACTCAAATAGTTTAAAAAAAGGGTTTGACAAATCAAAATGAATTCAAAACTCATTTTAGAATCCAAATAAATATTTTCTTTCAAAACAAAACTATAAAACTTGAAAATAGAGAATAGGTAAGTAATAGAATAATTCTCAATACAAACAAAACTATTCACACCAAACACACTTTTCTATTAGAAATCATTTTGATTTCCAAACTAGGTTTTTAATAAATAAACAATATGACACTTGATGTCAAAAGTAAAATAGGTTTTAAAACAAATCAAAGGTGGCTTTAAATACCACAAGATAAACATTTGCAAATATTTATATTGCAACAGATTCAAATAATTTCACAAGCAACACTATCAGAACAATACATTCATAAAAGTCAAACAAAACTTGGAGCATAAATGCTCTACTAGTATATTTTCTTAAATATGTTTTCAAGTGGAAATTATTATTCCCACTTTTGAAATAACCAAATGCAAACAATGCTATATGATGATGAATGCATGCATGAATTTTCTTTTTAAAGCAAAATATATAATAGTTTTCAAAAGTTTTAAATTTTTCTGATTTTTCAAACTTTTGAAAAACTTGGGATGTTACAGACTACCACCCTTAAAAGGAATCTCGTCCCGAGATTCAGGAAGGCTAGCAAAAGGTTGTGCCTGGGATAACTCGGTGGCTACCACCCTTAAAAGAGATCTGTGTTGGTATTAAAATTCCAATGGCAAATATTACAACCTTGTCACCATTACATTGAGTCTGGTCCTACTTGGCTAAACTCCTCGTGAAGTTTCTCTGGGTGTCTTCATTTCTGGTTTTACATTGATATCTGATCGCCTTTTATCTGGTGTGGTGAGCGTGACCACTTTGTTGGCTTGATCAATCTGACCATCATATTTAGATATCCAGTCCTTGCCTATGATTATATCAAAGCCTTGTAGGTCCAGCACAAACAACTCACTTGGGAAGTTATGTGTCTCAATTCCCAAGGTCATGTTTTGGCATATAGTGTTTGCTGGCATTTTTCCTTCTGTAGAGCTTACCGGATGGGTCTCCTAAGTCCTTGATTGGGGATCTTATTTTTACTCACAAAGTCCTTTGATATGAAGGAATGTGTTGCTTCAATATCAAAAAGTACTAAGGTAGGATAAGTGTTGATCATCAATCCTTCGATAACTGGGTCTGGTTTATTGAGAACTCTCTCTATGTTTATAGAAAACACATGTCCTTTTCTGTACTGAATTGGCTTAATCCCATTGCCGGTCTTCTTTTCTGGACAGCTTCGGGAGTAGTGTCCCTTTTCTTGCATTTGAAACACTCTACCTGACTGAGGTCCTTCTTATTGGGTTTTGGGGGGAGATTCTGACTACTGTTTTCTCCCATACGGTGCTCATCTTCGAGGTCATAAACTTCTTCAATATGAGCGGGGCTATGGTGACCATGGTTGAGGTGGTGGTCATCTTCTCCACGCAAGCCGTGTTCATTAATATTACGACAATGGTGGTTATGGTCTTCATGGTGGTTGGACTCAAAACAAACATGTTCCTCATGTGAAGTGCTCCATTCCTGCTCTGATGCTGAGTGATGGTTTTCCAATTCCTGCTTCCTCTTCTTGCTTGCATGTTGCTTCATTCTTGCCTTCCAGGGTTATAGCTTTGTCAATCAGTGACGGTAGTCAGGGGCATGGGCAATTGTTAAATAAATGGCTAATTTGCCATCCAGACCATTTAGAAATCTCTTCCTCCTTTTGTCATCTGTATCAACCTCATCCGGTGCATAACACGCTAGGTTATGAACTCATTCATGTATTCATCTATAGTTCGATCACCTTGTCGAAGGTCGAGGAATTCCTCCTTCTTTAGATTCATCAGTCCTGATGACATATGTGCAGCACGAAATCCTTCTTGGAACAAATCCCATGTCATCTCTTCAATGGGGTAAGTGATCTAGTAGCTGTCCCACCAGTTTGCTGCAGGTCCTTCCAGTAGATATGCCGTGAGTCTAACCTTCTCAGCATTCGTGCATCCAATTGTGCTAAATCCTTACTTACTGAACGTAGCCAATCGTCAGCCAAAATAGGTTCAGTAGTACTTGAGAATTTCCTTGGTCTAAGCTTCAAGAATTTGGTCAGCATATCCACTTGAGATGGGGGTGGTGCTGGAATGTCTTTGGTGTCTTCTGGTTTTGGTTCATTAACAAGCTCAACTGATTCTGTGCTTCTATTATTTGATTTGTCATTGTCTTCAAATCAACTTTGGGGCTTTGGTGAGTCATCTGTTTGGGTTTAGCATAGATGAGTAAAGATAGAAAGATGCTAAGGAAGAAATCTACCCAACACAGCAGATCAAGACAAAACATCTTACAAACAACATCTATCCAATAAAAGCCACAAGCTTCAAACTGTCGCAGAATGACTCCCACGAAACAGGGGCAGTCACACTCGCGAAGAGAGTTCGTGTAAGGGGCTGAACATGACGTCAATCAACCCTCATCCGGCGCGGCGACGCTGCTCGTCGTTCCAGAGGAGGGACATCACGGCAGAGAGAGACACGGCGTGTACCCAGGTTCACGGCCCTCTTGTGGAGGTAAAACCGCTACGTCCTGCCTGTCTGTATTGCTGCTTGTAGAGGTTACAGTACAGCGTGCTTGCCGAGGGCACAGTTGTGGCAATGGCGCGTACAAGGGGAGGGAAACTACTGTCTTCTTCTCCCTTGCGCGCAAGTAACTAGACTAGGAGTAAAATGTCTTCGATCTCCGTTAGGGTGGTGCACCAGCTCCTTTTATAGGCGCCCCGGGCCTCCTCCCTGTCCTTGTGCAGCAGAGGGGCTACCACATGGCGACAACGGTCGGGAGCTCGGTGTACCGCTGCTTGGGCGTCCATGAGCGGTCCATGGGCACAAAAGCTGAGGCCGCAGCAGAGAGGCCGCCGTCCATCCACGGTGACGTCGCGTTCGGCGCGTAGCGCCGGCCTGCTCCCTTATCACCAAAGAGGAAAGCTTGGTGGTCTGCGCCGTTGCCCTGCTTTGTTGACTCCTTTATCACCAAAGTGGGACTGCAGCTCCGTCGTCACTCTGCGCAGAGGCGCGGTCACTCTGCGGCCACTGCGGAAGCCATGTGCGCTCCGCAGAGCTTGCTTTACAGTGAAGGAACCCTCGCGTGGGCGGGAACGCCTGTGGAGGATTCTGCGTTGACTTCCCTTCAGGGAAAACTTCCTTGGAGAGGAGGCAGCGGAAGTAGAGGCTCCACAGGCCTTAGCTGCCTCCTCAGGCCTCCGCGAGGCGATTCTGCCCCGCGGGCATCCCAGGCTTGCAGGCCTGGTCCTTAGCGAGATTCACTCGCCGAGTGTTGAGTGTTATAGAGGCCTGGCCCAGTACACCCTGGTTCTTACTGGGCTGACAGTAGCCCCGGGCCCATGACGGGCACGACGCGGTCCAGGGGGCGCAGGCGAAGCGTCATGGGCCCAAAGTGTCCGGCCGGCCCGAGACACGTGGCGAGCGGTTGGTGCGTCTCGGCTTCTCCGGAGGAGGTGGGCGTCGTGGTGGGACCACGACACCTCGGAAACCGCTCTGAGGTGATATAAAGGCTGCCGCGGCTGTGCCGGCAACAGTTCCGCCGCATTTACGCCTTTTCCTTCTCGCATACACCTCCGGTGCTCCACTACTCCGGCGATTTCCGTTCTTCTCCGAGCTCTTCCGCTGCCCTTCCTTCGCGAGCCATGGGCCCCAAGAAAGGCAAGGCGGCGATGGTGGAGGCCTCCGCTGAAGCGCAGCGGGAGGAGGAGCTTGCGCCGGCTCTCATCGGCACTCGCGTCTCCACAGCGGAGGCGCTGGATAGGCTGAAGGTCCTCGTCGCCGGGAGGAATAACGAGCATGGCGCCAGCGGCGTCAAGGCGGCGCGCTTCGGCAAGCTGGCGGCGGGGTGGTACCCCATTTTCGTCCACACGCTGTTCGCTGGCTTGGTGCCGCCGTTCTCTCCCTTCCTTGCGGAGGTGCTGGCTTTCTATCAGATCTAGCTCCTGCACCTCCACCCGAACTCCATCTGATTCTCGCCATCTTCGCCTATCTCTGCGAGGCGTATCTGGGAGTGATGCCCTCCGTGGCCTTCTTCCGGAGCTTCTACGCGCTCCGCAACACGGCGCCCGGCGAGCGGTCTGGGTGCGTGTCTTTCCGCATCGCAGACGGGATGGGCGCCGTGTACATCCCCATGTCGTGGGATGGCGACAAGGCCGTTACGAGGGTGACGAAGAAGGTGGAGGACTTCCGCCAGAAGTGGGTCCTCGTCGACGCCAAGGAGCGGAATGCTTTCTTCGATGAGCCTGAGGCGCCGCCGCTGAAGAACTCGAATTGGTCCAGCGAGAAGCTCCAGCACCAGAAGATTGCCCACTTGGTCTCGCGCATGAAGCTCGTCCGCGAGGCTGGCCTCACGGGGCAGATGGTCGCTGAGGACTTCGTGAGGCGGCGCATCGCTCCCCTCCAGGCGCACACGAAGCCGGTGTGGATGTACTCCGGCCCGGCAGATCCAATGCGCTTGCACCTCAGCGCCCACGCGCCAGACGATGTCGCCTCCATCTTAGGCACGCTCTTCATCGCCCCGGAGATCCCTGTTCGGGCACTGAGCACCTGAGGCCCCTCCACCAGCTCACTCCAAAGAAGCGCCTCGCAGTTCTGGAGATGATGCCGACGTTCACGCCAGAGGGCTTGGAGGGAGAAGAGGCGAAGGGGGCTGCGGCGCCTGTGGTGGAGGAAGACTTGTTTGGCGAGTCCTCTGCTGCTTCAGACGCCGAAGCTGACGCCGCTGCCGGAAGAGTCAACCCCTCGTTAGGGGAGGCGAGCTCTTCAAAGCAGGCGGCCCCTGAGGAGGAGATCCTGGAGGTATCGTCCGATGTGGACGAGGATTTTGTGGTGGCCCCGTCACGACGGGCCACAGAAGAAGAAGACGAAGACGGGGACGATAGTGGCCCGGAGGCCGCGGCAAAGCGGTGCGAGCCCCGCACCAAGGCCATCCATGACCGGGCCGCCAGAAGCCTGGAGGGCACTCCTATCAAGAGGAAAGCTGGGGCGGCCCCTGAGGAGCCCAGCGCTGGAGCCTCAACAGGCCTGCGGCGCTCCACCAACAAGGTGTGGGTGGACACCCGCGCCAAGTCATCTGGGTGAGTACTGCTTCTTCTTGACTCGTTCTTGCTTATCGAGAGTTCTTGCCTTTCTCGAGGATCTCACTGTCGTGATTATCAGGGGTCTGGTTCATGTGAAGCGTCGCCGACTCCGCAAGGCTGCGGACGTGCGGCGCGACGCTACGACCGTTGTTGAGGGGCCTACAGCGCCCCTTGGAGAGGAGACTGAGGAGCCCGTGGTGACAGTCACCACGGGCCCGGCTGTTGACGAGGCCATGAGGCCTGTAGGGGAGACGCCCTTGAAGAAGCAACTGCCTCGCCACCTCCTGCCGAGAGTCAGTTTGAGGAGGCGGCGAAGACTCCGTTGCCGCCGCGCCCTGATGCTCCTCTGGAGCCCCCAGAGACACCCGCCGTGGAAACGGCGGGGACCAGCACGCTGTGCTTTCTGCACCAGAGGCTGGCGCTGGGGCGGAGGACGTTGCGCCACGTGAGGGCTCTTGGGCCTTGGTCTTGAGCGACCGGAGCCGGAGCGGCGCGAGCCGCCAAGCTGCCCTCCGTTTGGTGAGGGGCACCCTAGACGGGCTAGAGACCCAACTTGCCCTTGAGGAGGCGGAGCTTGGCAGGAGGTATGACGCCCTTGCTGCTGACTGGGCCCGCTTCTTCGAAGTCAGGCGGCGGAGTGGCCCTGACGACCAAGCTCTTCAGGCGCAGCGCGACGAGGCGACGCGGCAGGCCCAGGAGATCCGCGAGAACGCGGAGCGCGAGGCGCAAGAGGCCTTGGCGCCGGTCCAGGCGGAGCGCAAGGCGGCTGCAGAGGATCGGGAGGCGGCTGTGGCGGAGCGCCAGGCTGCAGCCTCCGACCGAGCGGCTATCGAGACCTCCCTCGCCGACCAGCGCAAGGAGCTGGCCAGCCGCGAGGAGAAGATAATTTCTGAAGCTGAGGTGGTGAGGAAGTCTCTGGAGCAGCATCGTCTGTCGCTGGAGGCTCGCGAGCAGGCCATGACGACACGCGAAGCTGAGGTGCTCAAGCGTGAGGAGAAACTGGAGCAGGCGGAAACTGACATGAACAGAGAGCGTGAGGCCTTGGAGTCCCGCGAGAGCAGCTTGGCTGAGGCCATGGGCAAGCACGACAAGGAGGTGGAGCGGCACCGGGAGCTTGTGGAGAAGCCAACCAAAAGCTTGCCGAGAAGAAAAAGGAGGCAGAGGCGGAGGCCCTCACCAAGCAAAAAGAGTACCGCACTGCTGTCACACAGGCCGTCTCCCGGGAGTATGCTGGGAAGTTCAAGAAGCAGGAGGACGGCTTCCAGAAAAAGCGCAGAGAGCTCGGCAAGCGCATTCGCCAGCTGGAGGAGTGGAACGCCAACTTGAAATCCTCGCTGAAGCGCGCCAAGGACGCTAATCTCCGCACGGAGCAGGCCCTCGAGCGCTCGGAGCAGGACCTCACAGCCCTGATGGCAGACATGCAGGAGCTGAATGCGCAGGTGGCCCCTGTTGTGGAGAGGGTCGAGGAGGCTGAGCAGAGCGCGGTGGCGGCACGGGTCTTGACGCAGCAGCGGGAGCGTATGTTCCGATCTTTGGTGACGCGCGGGAACGCTCTTGCTGCGAAGCTGGGGGTGGATGCTCCTGCCGTCCCCGTCCACGGGAACGCCGACGTGCCACGTATCTGACCTACTTCGACCAGCTCTTCTCCGTCCTTGAGGGCCCTGTGGCGGAACTCGACGATGTTGTCGACGAGGAGTGCCGCAAGCTCCTGCTGGTGGCGGTCGAGCGCGTCTTCGTCAACCTCAAGCGCCTATATCCATGCTTCGACTTCGAGTCCGTGACCGAGCCCATGGGGATGCTCAGACCGAGACGCGCCTCTTCAACTCGCTGCGGGAGGAGATCAACGACTATGTCAACCGCTTCAAGAGGGTCGCTGAAGAGCCGGCCTCTGGCGAGGAGGAAGACGTCGAGGAGGAAGGCGCGGAGGAAGATGACGCTGAGGAGGATGAGGCCGCCAAGACTTCTGCTTAAGCTGCTCCTGCCACAAGTCGCGCCTGAGGCGCAAGTTATCTTTGTTTAAAGACTTTGTTTCATTTGTGATGGTCTGTAAAACACTTTATTGTGCTGCAATGTGTGTGCCCCTCGACGGGCATTTTATCCCTATTCCATGCCTTTTTCGCTTTACGTCGTCAGGACCCGTCTCTTAGCGCTATGACTCCGCCACTACGGTATGCCAGAGCAATGACTCAGCAAGGCCGGGGGGTGTTTAAGGCTTAGAGAGGTAAGAGCTCTCGAGTCGCGATGCTCGAGGGCTCCCCTTTGACGCTCAAGCAGTCCATGAAATGCGAGGAGAAAATACCCGCCCGAGGGACGGAAGTTGCTCGTGAGAGGAAAAACACAACGCCTGAGGTGTAAGCGCAGGACTTAGCTTAGCGAGGTTCTGCCTCGTGGAGGGCGTTGATTTCCCTGAAGATGTGCTTCCCTCTTTGGGTCTGGAGCGTGACTCCACGAGCCTTGGGGGGACTCTTGTTCCCTGTGTAGGTTAGAGGTGGAACCAAAGCAAACATGGTAGAGAAACTCATGCGCGCTTATAGGTTTCCTCATGGGTGCCTCGCGAGGAGAGTAAGTACCAAAGGTCCTTAGGTGAGGTGGCAGGTTTGGGAGCAAGCCCCTGGGCCAGAGCTCTTTGGTGAGGTAACAGGCGTGAGAGCGTGCTCACGTGTTAGAGCTCGGATCCTTTTGGTTTTGCGGTGCTGCTGGGATGCTCCCGAGGCACAGTCACCGTACTCAGCCCCCGCTCGCGAGGTGCGCAAGGGGAAAGATATGAGCGCGAATGAAAACACAGAGTAATGAGAACTAAAACTCACCCCCAAAATATTACATAGCGGCGCCGCAGCGCAATGTTTCACTAGGAAACGAATTGGTTCGTTACACTTGGGCTTGCCAAGATAAAGTTTCCATGTCGAGGCATGGGGACCACATTCAGTGGCTGAGACTCTTCACGGCCTGCGGCGGCACGTTACAGGAAGAGCTCAGAGGGACTGGCCCTCAGAGAGAGAAGCTTTTGTGAAGCTTGGAGGTGAAGCTGTGCGCTTTCCTCTAGAGACAAAAAATGCCTGGTGTGATAGAGATCACGGGTAGAACTTGCGTAGATGCGCGATGTTCCAAGGGTTCTTGACCGGGATGCCGTCCTCCGTCTCGAGGCGCACCGCACCAGGTCTGGCGACATGCGCGACCCTGTAGGGGCCTTCCCACATGGGCGAGAGCTTGTGGAGACCTTCCCTGGAGAGGATCCTCCTGAGGACAAGGTCGCCTGTCTCGAGAGTGCGCGGACGTATGTGGCGGCTGTGGTAGCGTCGCAGGTCTTGCTGGTATTTTGCCGCTCTGAGGGCGGCTCGGCGGCGCAACCCGTCGAGGAACAGCAGGTCGTCGTTGTGGAGGTCTTCTTGATTGTCCTCATTGAAGGCAAGGACCCTTGCGGACCCGTGCTTGATCTCTGTGGGGAGGACTGCTTCGGCTCCATACACCAGGGCGAATGGCGTCTCACCAGTGGGTTTGTAGGGTTCGTGCGGATGGACCAGAGCACGGAGGGGAGCTCATCGATCCAGCCCTTGCCGTAGCCCTTGAGGCGGTTGAAACTTCTCGTCTTGAGGCCCTTGAGGACCTCAGCATTTGCTCGCTCGGCTTGACCATTGCTCTGTGGGTGAGCTACCGAGGCGAAACAGAGCTTGGTGCCGAGGCTCTCGCAGTAAGCCCTGAAGATGCCGCTGGTGAACTGTGAGCCATTGTCGGTGATGATGCGGTTTGGCACACCAAAGCGGCAGACCAGGCCTCTGATGAACTTCACGGCTGCCCTGGCTGGGATGGTGCGCACCGCTTCAACCTCTGCCCATTTGGTGAACTTGTCAACAGCCACGAAGAGGAACGGTAGCCCCCTTGCGATCTCGGGAAGGGTCCCAAGATGTCCAGCCCCCAGACCGCGAACGGCCAGGAGAGCGGGATGGTCTGGAGTCCCAGTGCAGGCTGATGGACTTGCTTGGCGTGGAACTGGCATGCATCGCAAGACTGAACGATGGTGACGGCATCTTGAAGCACTTGAGGCCAGTAGAAACCGCTCCTGAAGACCTTGCCGGCGAGGGTGCGCGCGCAGGAATGGTGGCCGCACTCTCCACTGTGTATGTCCCTGAGGAGCATGCGTCCTTCCTCAGGAGGCACACACTTGAGGGCAATGCCATTTGGGCGCTTGCGGTATAGGTCTCCCTCAAGGATGTAATAGGATTTCGCTTGTCGAGCGACTCGTTCTGCCTCTGCGTCTTCCTCGGGAAGGACTCCTTTTAGCAAGTAGTCCTTGAGCTCGTCAACCCAGCCTGTTTCTTGGTGCACCATGGTTAGCATCAGACGCTCCCCTGAGGTGGGCCACAGTTGGGTGCGCCACCTGGGAGGTGGTGGGAGTACTTCGTCTGTGCTTGTAGCTGGTGCTTGCAGCGGCTGCTTTATGGATGCCTTGGAGAGCCTCTCTTCAAAGACACCTGCGGGCTGGGCCTCCCTTCGCGATGCGCGCTTGGCGATGTCATCTGCTTCCTGGTTCTCCTTGCGCGGGATGTGCATGAGCTCCATGCCCCTGAAGTGCTTCTCGAGCTTGCGGACCTCTTCAAGGTAGGCAGCCATATGGCTGTCTTTAGGGGTGTAGCTCTTGTTGGAGAAGTTGACCAGGAGCTGGGAGTCGCCTTTGATGAGTAGGTGCTTGACACCGAGGGCAATGGCAGCTCTGAGCCCGGCGAGGAGGCCTTCATATTCAGCGATGTTGTTGGAGATCTTGTCCATCGTGAAGCACAACTGGACGGCATAGTGGAGCTTGTCGCCTTTAGGCGAGGTCAGGACAACGCCAGCGCCTCCGTTGCGGCAGGAGAAAGCTCCATCGAAGTGCATGGTCCAGTGGCTTGGCGTCGTATCTCCAGGCGGTATAGTTTCTGCTTCAGGAGGCTCTTCAGGAGTTGGGTCTGTCCATTCGGCGACAAATCTGCCAGTGCTCTTCCTTTGATGACCCTTGTGGTGTCAAAACGCAAGTTGAAAGGCTGCAGCTCGATGTTCCACCCTGCTACGCGATCAGTGGCGTTGGGGTTGCGCAGGATTTGCTCCAGAGGGAATGATGTGACCACCGTGACAGGGTGGCCCTGGAAGTAGTGGCGCAGCTTTCTGGAGGCGATGAGCAGGGCGAGAAGGAGCTTCTGCTGCGTAGGGTACCGCTCGCGAGCATCTCTTAGCACAGTACTGACATAGTAACTGGATGCTCGACAAGGGTTGTGGAGGGTGACGCAGCGTTGGCTCCCTCGAGGGACTCCTCAGGCCCTTTGGCGAGGTTTCCTTGTGGAGGAGTCTCAGCAGGGGTGCCTGAAGTAGGCTCGACAGCTGGCTGTGGGTCTGGCTCTGGGCCTGGAGGGACTTTTTCCTTGTCGGGAGGCTCTGGACTTGGAGTGGCTGCACTTTTCTTGGGGAGGACTGGCTCTTCTCTTTCGACCACCAGGACGGCGCTTGCGGTTTGTGGAGTGGCTGCAAGCTTTAGATGCTCGCCCGTCCTGGGGGCTACCATAACTGGTGCGCTAGCCAAGTACTTCTTCAAGTCCTCAAATGCCTTGTCTGCCTCTGGAGTCCACTTGAAGGTGCCGGACTTCTTCATGATCTTGAAAAATGGCAGGGCCCTCTCGCCAAACTTGGAGATGAAGCGGCCCAAGCTGGCCATGCACCCAGCTAGGCGCTGCATGTCCTTGAGGCGGCGGGTGGCTGCATTTCTTCTATGGCCTTGATCTTGTCAGGGTTTGCTTCTATGCCGCGATGGGACACGAGGAACCCGAGGAGTTTGCCTGAAGGTACCCCGAAGACGCACTTGGCGGGGTTTAGCTTGATGTTCACCTTGCGCAGGCTGGCGAAGGTCTCCTCGAGGTCCTTCAAGAGAGTGTCTCCCTCGCGAGACTTGACTACGATGTCGTCAACATATGCCTCTGCATTTCTTCCCATCTGAGCCCCCAGGGCGATCCTCATGAGCCTCTGGAAGGTGGCGCCGGCGTTCTTCAACCCGAAGGGCATGCAAGTGTAGCAATACACGCCACAGGGGGTGAGGAACGCTGTTTTCTCCTCGTCCTCTTTAGCCATTTTGATCTGGTGGTAGCCTGAGAAGGCGTCCAGAAAACAGAGGAGATCACAGCCGGCTGTGGAGTCCACGATCTGATCAATCCTTGGCATGGGGTATGGGTCCTTGGGGCAGGCTTTATTTACATCAGTGTAATCGATGCAGAGCCGGCCTCCCCCATTGGGTTTTGGGACAACCACGCCATTAGAGACCCAGGTGGGGTGGGCAACTTCTCGAATAATGTCTGCTGCTTTTAGCTTTTCTACTTCTTTGATGATGAAGGCTTGCTTCTCAGGGGCTTGTTTCCGTGCCTTCTGCTTGACGGGGCGTGCGTTTGGACACACAGCTAAGTGGTGCTCGATCACCTCCCTTGGTACGCCGGACATTTCTGACGGAGTCCATGCGAACATGTCAGAATTTGCCCGAAGGAAGGCGACGAGCGCGCTTTCCTATTTGGGAGGTAAGCCAGCGCCTATGGTGACGCTAGCCCCCGAGCCCTCAGCCCCCGAATCGCTGGTGCTCAGCGACACCTTCTTTGTAGCGGCCTGCTCCTGAGAGAACAGCTGCTTCTTCTTCTTGGGCCTCGCGAGGGGCTCCAGGTCTTCGTCAGCAGGGAACGCCATGGCAGCAGCTTTGTAGGCGAGCTCGACAGCGCGTGTAGCGTCCTGTACGTGACCATGGATGGTGATGGTGCCGCCGCTGCCAGGGATCTTGACCATGTTGTAGGCGTGATGCGTGACGGCCATGAACTTCGCGAGGGCGGGGTAGCCGAGGATGGCGTTGTAGGGCAGGCCAATGTGCGCAACGTCGAAGTCGATGAGCTCGGTGCGATAGTTTTGCTGCGTGCCAAAGGTGACTGCAAGCCTCACTTGCCCCAGAGGCGAGATTGAGCCGCTGGTGACCCCTGTGAAGGGCCTGGAGGGCATAAGCCACTCGTAGGGCACTTGAAGCGTCTCAAAGGTCTCGACAGAGATGACGTTCAGGCCTGCACCCCCATCAATGAGCGTTTTGCCGACGGCGATATTGTTGATGGTGGGGGTGCACACCAGCGGGAGGGTGCCTACAGTCTTGGTGGACTTGGGGTGGTCCTTGGCGTCGAAGGCGATGGTGTACTGAGACCACTTGAGGGGACGCGATGTCTCCACCCCGGGCAGCGCTGCGTTGAGCTCGCGGGCGAACTGCTTGAACTGATTGTTGGACTTGGGCGCCTGAGCCCCGCCGAGGATGCACGCCATGGCGCCTCTAGGGGCCTGGTAGCCCCCAGGCTCCTCGTCAGGGAGATTGTTGTTCTTCTCAGCGGCGTTGGCCTGAGTCCCTTGAGGCTTCTGGTAGCCACCTTTGCGTCCGCCCTTGCGGTAGTTACGGCCTCTGCCGCGACCACCGCTGCCTTCTTCCTGCTCGCGCTTCTTGCTCAGTTGCTTGAGGTCGTAACAGTTCTCGTCGCGTGGCCGCGCCTGTTGTGGTAGATGCAGAAGGGACGGTTGTCGATCTTCTTCTCGCCATCCTCTGCAGAGTCCTCCGAGCGTGCTTAGCGCCGGGCTCAGCAGCCAGCACAGCAGTAGGCTTGCGCTTGGTCTCGTCACGCTTCTTGTGGGCCTTGGATCCCTCTGGGGGGTCATCTGCAGAGGCCACCTTGGTGAAGAGGAGACCCTCTTCAGCCTTGGCACACTTGTCTGCGATGTCGAAGAGCTTCACGACAGAGGAGAGGGTATCATGAATGCCGAGCTTCTCAAGCATCCTGCGGTTGGTGACGCCCTCTCTGAAGGCAGCAATGACGTGCGAGTCAGGGATGTTGGGGATTTTGTTGCGGACTTGGCTGAAGCGCTGGATGTACTTGCGGAGAGTCTCGCCAGACTTCTGGCGTACGGCGCGCAGGTCGTTGTAGGTGAGGGCGCGCTCGTACGTGCCCTTGAAGTTCGCAACGAACTGCTTGCAGAGGTCCTCCCAGGAGTCGATGGAGTCCTCAGGGAGGTTCAGGAGCCACGACAGGGCAGAGTCCCTGAGGGCGTGCGAGAACCAGTTCGCCATGACCTTGTCGTCTCCTCCCGCAGCTGGATGGAGGTGGTGTAGAGCTGCAGGAACTCGATGGGGTTGTTCGTGCCATCGTAGCCCTTGGGGAGGTCTGGCCTGAACTTCTGCGGCCAGACGACGCGGCGCAGGTTGCGGGTGAAGGCCGTGCAGCCAGTGGCGTACGTGGCCACACCGCCCTGGAGAGCTCTGCGGTTTTGGCGCCCGGCCTGGCCAATTTCCTCGACGATGCGCTTCTGGAGGTCCCGCTGGCGCTCCATCTCCACCCGCGCGTCCGGCGGCGTCCGCTGCACGATTTGACAATCATGCGGCGAGGACGCGTGAGAGGCGGCTTTGTTTGCCGCAGCCGGAGGTGGTCCTGGCGGAGGCGGAGGCGGAGGCGCTCCATGCGCGGCGGTGCCTGCGCGCCCGGAGTTGTGGTGCACCAGGGAGCGCGAAGGTGCTGGAACCGCGCGCGGCGCAGCCGCGATGTCGACGAGGTGCTGGAGACGGCCAAGCCAGTTGTCGTGCGCCTCGGCGGTGGGGCGGTAGCGGAAGAGCTCTGCTGCCATGAGCAGCGCAGTGTTTGGGCTGGGCGCCGGGCGTCCAAGCGTGGACGCGCTTTGGCGCCGAGATGGATGCGAGGACTCAGCGTCCTCGCTGTGCTCGTGGTCGACGTCTTCGTCGTAGCGGTCGTCCTCATCCTCGGGGTGCTCCACGCGTGGCTCCGCAGTAGTGCGCCCCGAAGCGCGGTTGGTGCGCGGACGGCCGCGTGGCCTGGCGGCGTGGACGACGGGCTCGGTCTCAGCTCGGCCTGACGCGCGCGGTTGGCGCGAGCAGCGCGAGTGTCCGCCATGGCGTTGAGGTCGATGGAGGTTGAATGCGCGCCTCAGCCCCCTACCTGGCGCGCCAATTGTCGGAGAATGACTCCCACGAAACAGGGGCAGTCACACTCGCGAAGAGAGTTCGTGTAAGGGGCTGAACACGACGTCAATCAACCCTCATCCGGCGCGGCGACGCTGCTCGTCGTGCCTGAGGAGGGACATCACGGCAGAGAGAGACACGGCGCGTACCCAGGTTCACGGCCCTCTTGTGGAGGTAAAACCGCTACGTCCTGCCTGTCTGTATTGCTGCTTGTAGAGGTTACAGTACAGCGTGCTTGCCGAGGGCACAGTTGTGGCAATGGCGCGTACAAGGGGAGGGAAACTACTGTCTTCTTCTCCCTTGCGCGCAAGTAGCTAGACTAGGAGTAAAATGTTTCGATCCCCCTAGGGTGGTGCACCAGCTCCTTTTATAGGCGCCCCGGGCCTCCTCCCTGTCCTTGTGCAGCAGAGGGGCTACCACATGGCGACAACGGTCGGGAGCTCGGTGTACCGCTGCTTGGGCGTCCATGAGCGCGGTCCATGGGCACAAAAGCTGAGGCCGCAGCAGAGAGGCCGCCGTCCATCCACGGTGACGTCGCGTTCGGCGCGTAGCGCCGGCCTGCTCCTTATCACCAAAGAGGAAAGCTTGGTGGTCTGCGCCGTTGCCCCTGCTTTGTTGACTCCTTTATCACCAAAGTGGGACTGCAGCTCC